>PVIH01005814.1:0-119008 GCA_004025045.1 Sigmodon hispidus
ACACACACACACACACACACACACACACACACACCTGTCTCAAAAAAAAAAAAGAGAGAGAAACAAACAAACAAACAAGTTTGTTAGTAGTTCATAATAATCCTAAGACTCACCCTGGACTAGGAAGCGTCAATAAAGCAAAAGCCAAAGAATCATGATGAGACAGTTCAATATCATTTTTTCAGAAACTGATAGAGCACAAAGCAAGTAGACAAGGGTGGCAAAGCCTTATTAGACCTGACTGTCCTGACAGTGTTTAAATCACAGACCCAGGGAAGCCAAGAGCAGAATGGGATGTGAGGTGCTTAGCAGGTGTCCAGACACCTGGGCTCTGTTCTGCTCTATCTGTAATGGACAGAAAGACAGCCAGAAAACAAATACTAGGAAGGCAGAGCAGGTGATCTGGAAGGGTTTATGTTGTGGACAAACAGAAGGTTAAGGGTTCCCTGCCTAGTTTACACCTGCTCAGTCTGAGGTCTCAGCAAATGATCAGGCTATAAACCCACACTCCTTATACCTGCTCTTCCTGTGAGGTAAAACAGTCTAAGACAGGACTCAGAAGGTGGCCTAGGTGTTACACTGCCTGTGTACAGACACTAAGGACGGCACACCTACCCTGTACTTGAGCAGAGACAGAAGGAAGAGAGCTAGCTAACTGAACCAATTGACTTTGAAAGTCTTCAGGCAAGCCAGGCACTAGAGACCCAAGAAACTCAAGTTGGCACAGCTACCTCTCTCTTCCCCACCCAAACTGCCCCGTCACTCAATCCTGACACACACCCAGATGTGCTGTCCCCTTCTACACCCACAGGGGGCCTCCTGACACACATCCAGATGTGCTGTCCCCTTCTACACCTACAGGGGGTTCCCTGACTGCCATAGCTTTTCAGTGTCTGGATTAGCATCAAATCCAGCTTCAAAGACCTCCTTGAGCTTCTTCCAGGTGCTCTAGACCCTCCTGCCTCACCCTGGCCCGTGCTCCCGCCTCACCTGCTGATGATGCCCTTCATCTGGATGTCCTTGTCCTCCTGCTGGCGTCGCAGCCGTTCCTCACCTTCTTCCAGCCGTGCCTGGTACTCCAGAACCAGCTTCTGCGTGGTCTCCTCCTGGCACTTAAACAGGGTCTCATATTCTTCCAGCTTCTTGGTGGAGATCCGAAGCTTGTCTTGCAGCACTGCCAGGTCCTGCCAGAAGGGCAGCAAGCCATGGGCCAGCACCCAAGGAAAAGAGCACAGCCTCATCAGCCTAGCGGTGCCCAGTGATGGTGAGGAGACGCAAGCCTGTGATTGCCCAAGGTTTGTCTCTTCCTCTCCCAGCCCAACCTGTGCAGTCAGGAGTAGGGTGAAGATTCAACCCAAGTCTCAAAGAGTGAAGGGTTAACTTTGAACTTTTTTTAACCCTATTTAGATTTTTGTTTGTTTGTTTGTTTAATGCATGAGTGTTTTGCCTGTATGTAAATAGAGGCATCACTTGTATGGCTGAGGAGTTTAGAAGAGGGTGCCAGTTCTCCTTGAACTGACGTTCCAGATAGCTGTTAGTCACCACAGGGGTGCTGGGAACTTCTCTGGAAGAGCAACAAGTTCTCCTAACTGCTGAGCCATCTCTCGAGCCCCGACATCTAGGAAGGACACCTGACAGTGCCCTGAGAGGCAGGTGGTGACAGAGGAGCAACAGCAAGGCTCAGACAGGGCCCATGAGAGGCAACTGGCCAACAAGGAGATCCCAGCCTCCCAGCCTCTACCTAAGCAGACCACCACAGGAAGGGGACAGCAGTGAGACAGGGGAGAGCAAGGAGGGGGGGCAAAACAAGGTAGACTGGGCTCTCCAGATGTGAATCAGCATCTGGGGAGAAGGGAGGAGCAGGAAGCCTGCAGGGAGGCTAGGTCTCCTTGCTCTGATGACCATGGCTCTGGGAGCATCATGTCCCATGTCCCCAGGTTCCTGTCATACACTGGGGAAGCAAATGGATGCAGTGAACCAAGGGGGTGGTGGCAGGCAGCAAATGCAGCATGGAGATGGACTCCCTTGAAGTGGTGGGGAGGGGAGAACATTGCCACCCTGAACAAGGGGCCCTGCGCAAGAGGCTGCAATAGGCTGTCCCAGGATTCCAGGGCCAAGAGTACTCTATACCAAGAGAATAGCAAGGGAAGCATCTGCCTGAGGGTCCTCCATCTACCTGGAGTTTGGTATCCAGGGAACACTAAGGCCCATCCATGGATCCAGGGAAGCTTGCCATGACGACTAAAGACTTGGGAGGTAGTCAAAGCATGCTATTGCCCCAGAAGCACTAGATAGATCATGGAATGAGATCAAAACTCCTAGAACTTACTTCTTCCCTTGGTAAAGGGGCACATCCCACTGGCAATGTAACCTCACCCCTTATTTTGGTAATTGCTATTCCTTCCTAAGCCCTAGGTAAGTCTACACCCAGAGGAAGGAAACTGTGTGGGTCACTCTTATAGTAGTCATGGGACCCCTGCATCTGGCGTCTCATTCCCAAGGCTCCCCAAGAGTCTCTAGCAGCCTTTCTGGCATCTTATTTTCAAGCCTCAAGTCCTTAAATGGACAGCAGCAAAGGGCCTTCTTCAAGTTCTGACCCTGGTGTCCCAAGACAGCACAGCAGCCCTCCAGGTAAATGATGTGCATCCTGCAACGGGAACCTCAGCTCCAAGCTAAGTTCTTGCTTCTCTTCTCTCCCTGGGATGACTCAGTCTCCACAGGGCAGGGGTAAGCAAGGACTGGCCGTGTCACTCCATTAAGGCTTTCTAGCGCCCCCCCTCCCCTCCTCATCCCCACTGGTGAAGGCAACCCGCCGTCCACGCAGTCCAGCTTTACCTTTTCTGCCTGGCTGAGTTCCTCTTTACTCCTGAGCCTATCCCTGTGGGGGGGATCTGGGCCCAGGCCCTCGTCTTCTAACAACTGTGCATTCATGGTCAAGAGCCAAGCAGCTGTGCGGTCCAGGGCATTGGGGCTCACAGGTGAAGGGCCCTACAATGAAACACAGCTGTGAGGGGCTGTGGCAAGGCAGAGATGGTAGGTAGGGCAGGGACAGTCACTAGGGAGCCACAGGTGGGAAGGGAGAGGATCTGTCTCAGTTGCCTGAGTGCTTTCTCAAGGGCATTAACCTTCTAGACAGCAGCCTGAGGCAGCTGGAAGCCCAGGTGGGCATGGAGTCCTGTCTTCTCTGCCCTCAGGTGCTGTGGCAGTTTGGCTAAGGGGTGGTCATTAGCCTTTCGTGCTGAAGCCTTGAGGCAGAAGAGATGGAACACCCTTCTGATAGTTACATCCAGGCGTAGGTTAGCCTGGGAGTGCTTCAGGAAGCAAGGCCAGGACAGGACAGGTGGGCTTGGGTTTGGGCAAGGTGTTTACTAGGCACTGACAAGAGAACAGAAACACTCTATTTCTTGGGGAACTGGAAAAGGAGCCTGGCGTAAAGCCTTGTTAGGTACCAATGCCAGAAAAAAAAAAAAAAAAAAAGTGCATATGGTGGGCCACAGGATGAGGCAGGACATAGCCCCATCAGCATGGGATGACAGCTGGGTGCAAGTGAGGTGAAATGACCAAGGAAGAGCATGACATGGGGTATGTCTCCTGACTGAAGAGGCCTGCCCACAGTGCTGACCTGCTTGTGCACAGCGCGGGGCTTCAGCTCGGGACTGTCTCCCTTGGAGGATGAAGACTGTTGCCGAAGCCGTGTGCCAGGGCCAGCCCAATCAGGTGATGCTGATGCCAGGGTTCCACTTGAGGGTCGTGGGTACTGTAGGGTGCTCAGCAAGGTAGGAGGTGTTCTGCCCCGGGGGGCAGGAGGTGGTGGTGGTGGTGGTGGCGGTGGCGGTGGCTGGTCAATCCTTCGCTGGGGACCAGCACTGTTTTGCCTTGGCACTGTGGGCTGCCCACCCTTCTCAGTCAGTGACATTTGCCGCCGTGCCAGCTCACCAGGTCGCCTCACCAGCTCCTCCGCAGTAGTGCTGAAATTTCCCAGTTTGGCAGCGGCAGCCAGCTCCTCACTGTTGCTGTGAGAGCTCAGGGAGCTGTGGCCCTCAGAGCCTGAGTCACCAAGGCCACGAGGCGACAGAGGCAGGCCAGCCGCCATCTGGTAGACAGGATTCTGGAAGGAGAGTGGGGCCAACAACTGGGGCCTGCCTGGTGCACCCTCAGAGGTGCCTGGCGTTGTTGGTGTTGGCACTGCCCGCCGCACTGTGGCCAACCCTGCCAGGCTCACTGGGGCTGCCCGGGCTGGCCAACCAGCCACCAGCTGAGTTGCAGGAACCTGCCCGTCAGCAGGTAGGGCATCAGGGCCCACTGGGGAACCTGCCTCCCCATCCAGTGTGCGGGCATCCTGGAGGTCTACCATGGACAGGCTCTTGCTGCCGTTGGCCATCTGCAGGTCAGGCTCATTGGCTTCTGAGTAGCTCGAGCTGCGGGCAGGTGAGGGCTGGACCCCGGAGGACCTTGTGACAAAAAACAAGTCCTTGTTTTCTGGGGTTGGAGACGGTAACCGGGTGAAATCTATCAGACTGCAGGGAGACAAGCACACACAGGGAAAGAAGGGGAAAAAAGACCGTGAGTCCAGCCTTGTGTGTCCAAACCAACAGTACCACCACCTGCTGGGCCCGGCAGCTTGAGCCAGGGCTGTGGACACGGCTGGATGGCAGGAGGGTCACACTGGTGAGGTGGCTGTTGTGACAGAACTTCTCTTTAGGGACTAGCCATGTTAGTATTAGGCCAGGTAGCTAGGCAGAACTTTTTCTTTGTAGTTATACCCTGGGACCATGGCTGGTGGGGTCTAGAAGTGTCCCATAGTTGAACCTGAACCCAAAGCTCGGAGCCTCTTGGTTCTGAATTGTGAACACCATGTTCAAAGTTATTGGGGCCCTTCTGCCTGCCTCCCCTTCTGTTCCTAGTCAGCTTAGTGGGGCCTGGTAAAGCCTCCCGTGCCTCGCCTACGGAAGTCACTCCTTTTGAGTGGCAGGTGGGGGCCGCCACTCCTAGAAAAACAGGCTATCAGAGGAGTTGTCAAGGGCATGAGGCAAGCAGGTAGGTCTGAATCTGTGCTGCAGGCCACAGCCTCCCCCATTCTACCAAGGCCTTGACAGCTTCCTCACTCCGACCCTCTATGCAGCTTAACCCTGGACCTTCCCTAGAGCCAAGCACAGCTATGTAGGGCCAAGTGGGCTGTATAAGAATGTGCAAAGCAAACAGGGTTCTTAGTGTATGAGCAGCAGCAGCAGGGATGAGGGAGCCTGGTGGGGCCCAAATCAACCAGACTGCAGACACTTGGGACCACAGCATTCAGGAACAGAAGGGCTATATAACAGCAGCAGACCAAGCATCAGAAAATACAAGTCTGGGCAGCATGTGCATGCCAAAGGCAGATCTTCTTGGCACCCACATGACAGGCTGCTGTCACCTCAATTTCAGTCCAGCATGGAAACCTTTTCTCACTTGGCAGGTTAAGAGCAGAACCTCCAGGTAACAGCCCTCTTCAAGCCACATCCACCTGGCCTGGCTCTCAGTCTCCACTTGCTTCAGAGCTGAGGATGCTACGACCCCAGAATGAGAATCTCCTGCTCTGCCTCTCCAGCCTTCCTCACAAGCTGCTCCCATACCTTGGCAGGGAGTGTGGCACACAATCTTACCAACTCCACATTCTTAACAAACTGTCCCTCTGCTTTAATCCACCCCCTCTACTCTAAGTTTCACAGAGTCACTGTCCAGGGCTCAGTGAAGCTCAAAGAACCTCAAAGCCAATCTTCTAAAGCCCTAGAAATACAAGAATGAATGTTTATTTTATTTATTTACAGGGTCTCTCTACATAATTCTGACTGTCTTGGAACTCATTCTATAGACCAGGCAGGCCTCAAACTCATAGTGATCCACTTGCTTCTGCCTCCCAAGTACTGGAATTAAAGATGTGGTCCATCATACTCAGCAAGGGGTATTTTTAATGAGCACAGGTCCTGTGGAAATATCTCAGGGAATCGGGGTCAGTAATTATCCCTAAACACAGGCTTTCTCAGCTCTTTGTTTGTGATCAACTTTGAACCCAAGATTGTCTTTCCTGGAAGCAGAAATGCATCTTTTCCAAAAAGCATAAACACTACTAGTACCATCCACCTCCCCTGAGAAGGCTGCTTTGATTTGTCCCACACTCTGGGTCTTGTTACGCTAGTTCTAAGTGTGTGTATATGGTCATCATTTCTTTCCTCTGATATCACAGCTGCATTCTCCCTAGTCTGATGCACACCCCATCTGACCCACCACACTAGCAATTCTTACCCCGAGAGATCATTGTCAATCACCATCTTCTGCAGCCCAGCTGAAATGCTGCTGCTACCAGAGCCTGGTGTGGAGGCCAGGTCATTGGTGCCAGGGAGCTGCCCACTGCCTGGAGTGCTCAGTGCTGTGTGGACATCCCTCAGGATACGAGGCAGGGGTCCCAGTTTGGACACAATGCTCTGCAAAAATGGAAAAAGACAGTTGTCACCTACTGGAATCACAGAAACACGAAGTCCTGCTCCTTACCTGTCAGACCTAGCAAGTCTGGCAAGGTGCTATGAATCTGCCTTGTTATAGCTCCCCAATATTGGCTTGGCATCTCTCATGCTATACCTCCCTACAGAAGAGGCATCTGTGGTAGCCTGTTTATCAGGACTTGACCCCATACACCTGAGCCTGTAGATACAGGCCATATATAGAAAAGATACACAGGATGCTGACTCAAGAAAAAAACAATGCCTGGGCCCTTCCAAACTTCCCTAACAGAGCAAAGAAGTGTTGCAGATTCTGCTGAGCGAAGGGAGTGGACACTACCTTGTAGTGGGAAGAACCAGCAGTCCCTATGGCAGAGTGGTGAAAGCAGCAGCTCCATTTCAAACTCTTGTCACTTTTATGACAACAATGATCATTTTCTGTACTTTCTGCCTGGTTCTGAGACCCACAGGACAGTGACTGGCATACTGGCTGAGGACCGGAAGGACGGAGAAAGCCATGAGTAAAACTGCCCCCTGTAATTTCAATAGCAAGAGCCACTGGGAGGGGTCGGAGTCCATAAACAAGAACAGGTGAGTCTAACAGGACACTCTGCTGCACTGAAGGCCAGAGATGTGCTAGATAATGTGATGTGGGAAGACACCCTAAAGTGAACAAGGGGACAATGGCTGTGTACAGTTATCACTTGAAAACAAACGGCAAAACAGATCCACATGTGCTCATGCCTGCCTGTGAAAACATGTCTGCAAGTCAGCATGGCAAAGAACACCGAGTAATCACCTCTAGGGAGGGACAAGAAGCAGGGGCTGGCCCGCCAGCCAGCCTGTGGTCAGCAATCATTACCTTTGTAAAGTGATTTCCTAGAGCTCTGGAAAGCATGGTCAGCTAAGAAGTGGGCCCTGGCAGGCTCACTGTGGACTACAGCCACTGGGGAATCAGTGGAATTTCTAGTTAGCAGAGGGCTGCTTGGCAAGCTGACTGAAGCAATGTCAGGTGTGCAGACACTAATCTTGTCGCTGACAGCCAATGACAATTATAAAAAACTTTTTTTTTTTCCCCCTGAATTAGGGACCAAACTCAGGGCCTTGTGCATGCTAGATCAGCACCCTACCACTGAGCTACAAGCTCCTGCCCTGCAGAGGTTCACAAATTTCAATCTGACATGTGGAGGGACAGGATTCCCAGAGCATCTTTTCCTTCTCAGAGGCTATAAAACCAAGAGCAAGGTATTTTCAATAAAGCAACCAAGTCAGACCCATTTCTCATACCACCGAGGTAAGGGATGAACACTGATATGTGGTAGTTGACCACCAGAGCAAACAGGTCTGCTCAGTGCTGGGGAATAAATATGGCACTCCTTCACTGAGATCCCTGTGACAGAGGTGCCTTACAAGCTATTTGTTGTGCAGTGAGATCTCCAACCTGGGGATGCATCAAGTAGCCCAGCCAATAGGTACCTGCTCAAGCTGGCTGACAGCTTCCCAGAGCAGGGAATGCAGGCTGGAGAGCTCTCGGCCAAGGTCTATATAGCCCTCGAAGCCCGCTGTGTTGGAGAGGGTCTCAGGGTTGGAGATTTCCAGCAGGAAGCGCTGCATGTTGGTCCACTCGTGCTCCAGGAACTGGTTCATGAATGACATGTACTCCTCCTTGCTGCCAAACCTGGACACAAAGGGCAGCCAAGGTGAGTGCTCCTCATTTGAGTCAGGTCTCCTCCCCTCCCCACCATAGCTGCTGCCATTCAAGACTCTGAGTCACCAGGCCTCTTCCCAAGGCCAAGACCACTCTACCCTTTCAGGAACTTCAGTGTTCCTTTGACATACTGCCCATTACAGGCTCCTACCTTGAGAAACATCTGAAAGCCTGGTTTACACAGGTAATTTTCAGATCCACCGTTGGCCCAGGTCTCTACTGAGCTTTTAGAGTCATCACAGACACCCAACGCCAGTGCCTTCCTCCAGAGTTTAGTATCTCAAGCGGAGACATCATCAGCCACTGGACAACAAGCCAGGCCTGGCAGTTGTCTGCTCTCCCTCTTTTTCATCTCCGTTACCCAATGTCGTCCCTAGCAGCCACTGCCTCCTCTCCGCAGAGCCTCTGCATAGCTATAGTTTCCCTCATCATTACTCGTTATAGTCATAGCCTGCTAAGTGGAGATCCTTTTCAGGACCCAAGAGTCAAGAGCCATGCTGAGTGCTGCCTCTCTGCACATATGACCTTTTGGGTCCCGGCCCTTACCATCATGCCAGCTTCTATTGCTCACCTCAGCTGGCTGACTGGCCTTCCCACTTTTCCTCCCCACAGCCATGGGCTCTCCTGAGATTCTGGCATGTGTCTTGGTTTCCATTTTTCTATCTACTGCACACATCTCCCTGGCTGATATGCTACGGTCTTGAGGCATGGGGCCAGGGCGGACTCAGTTCTGTACAGTCAGAGCCCAGCACAGAGAACTCTGGAAGAAGGTCCAATCTACAACTGTGAATTAATAACAAGATTACCCGGCCTTGCCACTCCTACCTACACTGTCTAAAACAGAAGCTAAGGGGGCTGGAGATAGGGGTTAGTGGTTGAGAGTACATGCTGCTCTTGCAGAGGTTCAATTCCCAGCACCCACATGGTGGTTCCCAACCACCTCTAACCCAGTTGCAGGGGATCTGACGTCCTCTTCTGACTTCTGTGGGAATGAGGCATTTATGTGGTACACACACACATACAGACAAAACACTCACATATAAAGGAAAACAAATCTAATAATGCTAATAATAATAATCATAAAAGAATGCAGCCTAAAACACTGGAAGTGCTATATAGAGGCAATCATCCTGGCAGCATTAACTCAAAGTGCCCAGCTACTTGGAAAATCAGCTTGGTCTTAAAAGACACAGGAAAATCCTTATGGCATGTTATACTAATATGTCTATTCAAAAAAGCAGAAGGAAAAAATATCTTGTCTTCCCACCTCTGAAACCTGAGGAAGCATACTGAAATGGCACATGCTTTTCTACAGAGGATGGGTGTGGAGGAGGTTTTCTTCTGCAGTAGGTGGTGGTGAGGACCCCAAAGTAACAGGGTCAGAAGCAAGGCCTACTGCACCAGCCTAGGTCAGGGCAGACATACCCCAAGCTCTGTCCCCATGTACTTCAACCCCATGGGACCATGACACTCACTTGGCGAAGTTGGCCAGGTTCTGGGTGACTTTGGCAATAAGCGTGAGGGTGCGAGCCGTGCGGTCATCGGGGTACTCCTGAAGCAGGTTGAAGAGCGAGGGTGACATGATGGCGGGGCAGAGGAAGCGCAGGAAGAGGGAAGCACTGATGAGTCGTTCACTGATATCTGGCCGGCCACGGCTGCTACACTCCTGCCGCCATGAGGCGAACACCTCTTTAAGCTCCCGTGGGAAGACACTGAGTAGGGACAGACAAAGGTGGGTCTGGGGGTCAGGTAGGGGCACAAGACAGGACAGCACAGGGCCAGATCTGGTTTTGAGTTACAAGGAACCCTGAGTTCCAACCCCATCTCCATGCTGACAGTGGCCAAGCTCAGGGCTCTGGAGCCTACCCTATTAGTCAGGATGTCTGCTGGGCAGGGAGGCTGCTCAATGGGCAAAAACAACTCTACACAGAGTGGCTCTTGTGAAGGGTCCAAGTGGGCCAAGTGCTGAGGCTGGCAGAACTGGCTGTGTGCCAGGCTCAGCACCAAGAATGGCCCTACGGTATCCCTCATCTTCCCCAGGGGAAACACAGTTTTTTCACCCCCAATGACAAGCTTTTGGGTCTGCAGGCATGAAGAAAACCATGGGGCAGACAGATTGATGTTCCTTGGGCTTCCTTTTCTGGCTACCAAGACTCATTCCCTCTGCCCAAATGACGTCATAGGGATCCAGGCTTTCCACAAGCTCATGACGACTGCAAAGGCGGAGTACTCTCAGCTGGTAGGTCTAGATGGGGAGTGAAATACAAACCTCCCTGGGGTGACACAGTAAGGCATGAAGACACAGGATTCTTGGCTCCACTGAGTACCCTGACCAACCTGTCTTTATGTGGCTTTCCTTTCTTTTCACCCTGGGGACCCCAGAGACCCCTGGACCTAATCTACTGCTGGCTCTGTCCTGAGGCTCCTGATCAAAATCCTGTGCTTTCCTGGGTGTCAGTTTGGGGCCCTTTAAGTTAAGAGAAGGCCTATGCAGGCTCTTAGAGTCATCTTTAGACTTATCAGCCTGACATGGTCCCCATTCCCTTGCCAGCAAGGCATGTAGTATAGTAACAAATGAGGCTGAACCAGCTGACTGCCTAGTGTGGGGCAGACAGTCCTCAGGCCTGCTGCTTGAGTCAGGTGATGTCTACTGCTGGATTTGTCCAGGAGAAAAGCCTCTGCTAGCTGCCAGAAGAATGAAATGGAGACTCCCAGCCACACAAAGTTTTCCCTTTGGAATGGAGGGCAGAGGCTAAGAACACAGCTCAGCAGGGAGATGGCAGTGTGTTTTGAGGGTGCTCAAAGCTCTTCAGTTCTGTCCTTACTCCGTGAAAGCATCTTGTGCGACACAGGCTGAGAAACCTGGACAAATGGGTACCTATCCCTAAGACTGGCCACCAGCTCCTTCTCAAGGCCACTGCTCACCCTGTAGGCCTGCTTTTGCCTGTCATTTGGGAACAGCAAATACCTCCCAGGGCAGATCCAAGCTGGTGAATCCTAGAGTGCTCCTGATTGCAAGAGTACAGACTATTAAATGACATGAATGGCCACAGAGAGGGCAGGATGTATACAGGGCATAGGAGATGGCAGGGGGGGGCACCAGACAAATGGAGGAAGGATGGCTTCAGAACGGCTTGGCCAGGATGAATATCAGGCTGGGCTGCAATGCTGACACAGGATACAACCTACTTCTCCAGGGTGAAAACAAACCCAACATTCACGCTGGCAACAAGGCCCACAGACAGGCCCACGTACTCTAACGACAACTAGGCTCAGCACCAGGCCAGCCAGCCAGTCATCTTTACACCTCGGTAGCAAGCCGGTGCCTGGAAAACTCTCAGGCCTGACATTAAGTTTCTCAGCACCAACTATGGCCTCAAAATGAGTAGACCACTCCTACCGAAAAGCACCCCTTTACTCTTTGTTCCCTAGTTCACACTGGAGCTGGTGCTCAGGCATTCATATATTCCCCTACTCAATTGATTCAAGTGTGATAACCTTCAGGGACAGACAGCTGAAGAGCCTTAGGGGTAGGTGCCAGGACAAGGGCTCTATCTACATGCTCCACCAGGGCCCTGACATTGGCCTCTACCAGTGCAGCAAGGGTGCTCACCATAGTTACAGATAAACTGCCATTTCCAGGTTCCTTCCAACACACACACACACACACACACATACACACACACACACACAGAGAGAGAGAGAGAGAGAGAGAGAGAGAGAGAGAGAGAGAGAGCCTCTTCCAGATACTCTCCAGTGCTTTCCTATGTTTAAGAACTCAAGAGGGTTATGACAAGACCTCAGTGTAGTCAGATGCTGGCCCAAAGGAGTCGGAGGGTTGGGGTTAGAACCTGACAGAGGAGGGCAGTCAAGATGGAAGGATGGAGGCCTAGACAGGTGGCACTGACCAGTAGGAGTTGATGATCTTGCAGAAGGCTAGCTCGCAGCACATCTTGAGGTTGCCCTGGTGCTCAGGGAGGTCAGCGGCTGAACACTTGCTTGGGTCCACTTCACAATTTTCATCTGACTCGTACAGAGCTTTGATGAACTCACCTGCAGTTGGGTGAGCACAAAGAAGGCAGTGAGGATCTGATGGTCACTGCCCAGCCCTTGCCACAAGCTGGCCCAGTAATGTCCCCAACTACCTAGTGCATCCTGCAGGTACTTCTGACCCACAAGTTTGAGGTATTCTTCAATGGCCTTGGTGGCCAATGTATTCTCCCGGAAGATGAGGTGCTCATTGTCCCCACAGCGGTCCACCTCTGACATCATCAGGTCTGTTAGAAAGTCCTAGGGAGACAGGAGGGGAGTAGAGTGGAACCTAAGCTGAGCTGGTGTGGACAGCAGAACCACCACTGTCCTTGGCTGCTGGACAACCCAGAATGATTTGGAAACAGCTTGCTCATTGTGATACTGTGGAAAGACACCAGCAGAGGAGCTCAGCCACACCTTTCCCTCTGGTACCTGACTGGGTGGCTGTTCCTTTTTCTCAAGCCCAAAGCCAACCAGAGACCCAGGGTAGGGAAAAGAGGCATAATAGAAGGGGACTCAGTGGCAGCAATCAGGGAGGGGCCAGGACAGAACCTGCAAGAGGCCCCGCATGAGCCAGGCTTTCTGGAGCTAAGAAAACCCCACATTTCCAATGTGCCAACTTTTGGTGATCCTTTGAAATACAGAATTAAAACCTAGATCAGGTGGTAGCATATCCTTTAATCCCAATACTTGGGAGGCAGAGGCAAGTGGATCTCAGAGTTGAGGCCAGCCTGATTTTCAAAGAGAGTTCCAGGACAGCCAGAGCTACACAGAGAAACCCTGTCTCAGAAAACCAAGGGGTAAAAAGGACCATGGCTGCCCAACAAAAGGGCTGAGAGATAGGCAGGTCTGAGGGGAAGCCCCGCTGACTTCTCTGGAGTCACATCTTGGAAGCTGAGGGTAAGAGCCTGTCACCCCTAAAGCTCCACCATGGCTCCAATTGAAAGCCACTGTCTTCTGTAGCAAGTGCTAGACCTCAACACTGGGATAAGACATGACTCCTACGAGGTGGGCAGCAGGGAGATGAAGTGCAAGGCAGAGCAGAAAAACAACTTGCCCAAGACCACACAGCTATCTGTGGCCACATATTGCCTCTGCGGCTCCATCATCCTTGCAAGACCATACAGCGTTCACTGGGGGTAGGGGTGGGGGTGGTCCTAGCATGAGGACTTGAAAAGCTTATGCAAACAGGCCCTGGACACAGATCTGGGACGCCCAGGTGGGACCCTTGGGAAGGCAGACTGCCTACTCCTCATTACACAAGTAGCCTTGTTATGGCATGTATTATGCCTGGCTCAAGAATGCTCTGCTAGTTCTAAATTTCCCCAGTGACAACAATGTAGAGACATGGATTACTTTCTACTCCTCCATCTTGGTATGCTACCTCTTGGCTGGATCAGACACCGTCAGCTGCCCAAGCCACTACAGCCCTTGGGACTAGGAACTAGAAGAGCACAGCACAAGGGAAGGGCTAAGCCTCCCAACTTGCCTTGCCCTGTCTGGCCTGTAATCTCTGTAATTCCCAGTCGCTGGCCTCTCCAGCCCCTACCCACCAGCAAATCAAAGCAGTACCAGCTGGGCTGGAGGTGACTCAGCAGTTAAGAGCACTGATACTCTTCAGCTTAGATTCCCAGCACCCACATGGTGCTTACAAACATCTGTAACTCCAGTCCCAGGGAGCCAATGCTTTCTTCTGGTCTCTGTGGGAAGCATGTATGTGGTGATGCACAAATATAGATCCACACACTTAGAATAAATAAAAATGTAAAAACCAAACAACAATAAAAAACATGCATACTTCAAGAATTGGCTTAGGTGGCACTCTACCCGGCCAGCCAGCCTGAAGGCAGACACAGGGGAGGAGTGTCCTGGCAACATGGAGTCATGGTGAGGTGGTCCCTCTCCCTCCTAGTCCTTCCGCACAGTGCCAGTCAGCCCAGCAGGCAGTAGAGGTGCAGAGAACCAGAGGCTTCCAACCAAAGCGCCCCCTGCTCAGGGCTTATGGAGCTTTAAACCACTGAGCTCTGCCCACTGGGTACTCCAGCCCGGTTCCCTTCTTGGCTGAAGGTGACCCTCATTCCTCCCTGGCCAGTCATCTAAGTCTACTACAATACAGGCAGAGGCAGCCAGTGCAGCTCTGGTGTCCTCCAACCCCCCCACCAAAGAGAACAAATGGTTATTGAAAGAGACCCCATGGGGTGGGGATGTGGGATTGGGCCCAAGTGCTGGAAGAGCCCAGGAACAACACACCTGCCTGAGTACACCAGAGAGATCCACTCTGCACCACAGCCCCAGTCCACTCACTGTACCATGTCTTTGAGCTTCAGTCTTACTACTGGTAGAGTACTGGTACACTGCTCAATTTTAGGGAGCCCATCTAACTGCAACGGGTATCCCCATATCCTCCAAAATGAAGCAAGTACATAATAGAGATCCAGAAAGAGCAGACAGCCCAGTGTCTGTGTGCAATCTTTCCACAAACAGGAGCTGCACTCACCTTGACCTTGCCTGTGCTCTGCAGGATGTGCACCAGAGCGGATGCCATCTCCTCCTTGGTCTTGGCACTGAGGATGGGCTCAAGGGCTGCACACAGTCCCAAGTAGTGGTTGGTGATGTGCTCAGCAAATTCTTTGTACATCTCCATGGGCAAGATGGTGATGGTCTGGTAGCGTGCCTTGATTCGGATCATGGGCCCAGGGCCTTTGCCACCCTTGGGATTGGGTGTTACCACTGGGTACCACTTCTCCACAAACTGCCGCCCAGCCACAGAGGCAGCAGGCAGGCTCACCAGGCCCAGGTAGCTGTTTCGTTCCTTTTTCTTCTTCTTGTCAGTCTCCCGATAAAGGTGGACTGTGACTGTGCGCAGAGGCGGCAGGTTGTGGAACTCAAAGTGCTCTCCCCAGAAGACATTGTCTGTTTTAAGTTTGCCTGTCGTACGGGCATACAGTACATCATCCAGGCAAAGCTCACACACATACTTCTTCTTGGCTGGCAGATCCTTGGCCTCAATCACCCATAGCTTCAGGATGTGTTCCACACGCCGGCTGTTGTCCTGCACAAGAGGGGTCTGGGGTGGTCAGTTGTGGTATTACCTAAGTACTTGGCCAGCCCAAAGCCCAGAATTCCTGAGAGATCTGGGAAGGACTGAGTAGGGAGGTGCACAGGAAGTGAGAGGAGAGCTCCCCATGGATATCTAGTCTTCATCTAGTCTGCACCCTTGATCACTAGCTAGCTCGTCAACCTTAGGTACTTGATTTAACCTGGGCACAGGCTTTTTCTCCTAGAAAAAGTGAGACTGAGGAGGAGTGGGCACAGTGCCTAGCCTCTTATAGGCCACGGCAGCATGGTTTCTCAGTCTCTTGGTCCATAAAGCAACTTAGGAGATGGCTGCCGCTAAGAGCTCGCTCTTTACTGATGCCATGGTGATAAGGCTTCAGTTTAGACCCACAAGTCATTGGGAAGACAGACACAAAAGCAGTTACAGTCAGGGCCCCAACCAGATGGAAAGTCCAGGGCAGCAGAGGAGAATACCACAGGACACCCACCTGGAGAAGGGTGTGGGTGTCTAAGCTAAACAGAACGGATGAGCTGCATAGTTGGCTAGGAGAAAATGGTACTGGGCAGGACACAGAACCCGACCTCTGAAAGGGGCAATGCAACTCTGTGTCCCAGGCTCATCAGCGTACAATGTTGGGAAGAAGTGTCTAACAGCTGCCATAGCTCAGCCACTCCAGTCCCTTCCAGGTCCACTTGCTGCTGCCCTTACTCAAGGTCCATGCATGCCTCTGACCCTCATGTATGTCTGGATTGCCTGTGCCTACCTTGTTGGGGTGCACTGCCCGCCGTAGGTTCTCCATCCACTTATCTCGTTCAGCTGCTGACCGGCAGGAAAAGCACTTGCTTCCTGATGATGTTGTTACCTGTTGGACAAACAGGATAGTGTTGGGGAAGGGATCACAACAAGGCTGGAAAGCTGGAGGCCACCATGACTGCACAGGAGCCACAGGATGAGGCAAGGAGCTGCCCCAACCGCTGATGCACTCCCGCTGTGCCCAGCAAGTCAGCAGCCAAGCCTTTACATAGGCTTTTTGGCTAGTTTTCTCATCCCTGTCCAGTAGGAAAGCAGCTTCTTCACTCTGACCTCCCTCTCCCTAAAAAGAATACAGAATGGGGTACCTTGCTGGAGTCACCTCAGGCACAGTCTCCCTAAAGGCAGACCACAGGTTCCCAGGACACAAGCAAAGGTAGACTTAGTCCTAACCTGACCCCCATAGGGGATTCAATTTGCCCATCAATAGTGACAATGATGATCATAGAAACCTAGCAGTGTGCTAGTCTAGAGAAAGAGAACTGAGCTCCTTGAGTAGGCCAGGCCTGAGACCTTTACCTTCTACTGTTGGAATAAATTCTGTCCACTTCCTAGTTGTAAATTACATGTTTTCCTGAGGTGAGAGGATTTGACCAGAATTACCCTCCCTGACCCTGCTGCTCCCAGCAAAATGCAGGCTCCACTGAACAAACGGATCCATATCCAGGCACTACAGGGTATGATTCTTCTTGAACAGCCTCTACTGAGACCAAGAAGATAGGCTCCAACCATCTCGGCATGTCCGAGGCATGGACACCTCAGTTCAGATCCAGTCTGACTTGGCCTGGAGTTTTAACCACAAAAATACAGGGGCACAGTGTGGTAGATGCCAAGAGGATACATATTAGGCCTCTGGCTTGTCATTACTAAGGCTCTCTTCTCTATCAGAGGGTTCCCCAAAGCATAATCACTGCTAGTGAGGATTGGGTACAAACCTTCCTAGAAATAGAGGAGTAAGACCATCCTAGACTATTCCCAGGAGCTTGTGCTTCACAGGGCCGCAGAGGCCTCCTGGAGGCGTCTGCAGAGGAGAGCTGTGGGGCACCTACCTCGAAGCAGTAGTCCTGACCCAGGATGCTACTGTGAACAGGCTTGATGACCACCTCCTCCTCCATGCTGAGGTCCAGTGCCTCCACTGCACTACTGGGGCTGAGTAGGGACTCGTGTGATCGAGACTCCTTCAGCCTTGGCATCAGATGGGACCTGGGGAGGGGAGCAACAGAAAGCCACATGGCACCTGATGGTATCTGCACCAAACAGGCTTCCATCCCCTTGTCAACTTGTCTTGCCTGGGTTCCTACTGCTTCCCAGAAAAACTCTTCCCCCAAGCCCCTGCCAGTCTTGCGACAGGCAGGGGCGAGGGACCATCACACACCCCTTTCCCCAACACACCACAGTCTGGGGAAGGCACTCCTTTGTAAGAGAGCAAGCTGACTGCTGAGGATTCTATGTTCACTTGGGTTCGGGGCAGGGTCTGCCCTGACCTGCAGTGGCCCCACAAACCTGCAAGAAAGAGCTGTGATCTTGTAGCCCTCCAAGGCCTTCCTATCTTCCCTGTTCTCTGCCCTAGTCTTTATCCTAGAATTTGTCAAGAATGTCACTGCCAGACTGCACTAGGTCAGGATCCATATACCATGGGCTTTGAGACCCAAGTTATGATCATTGAGAATCTCAAACTCAGACCCTGACACAAGACACCAAGATGCCACCTGATAACCAAGTAAAGACAGGCCCAGACAGGCTTGGCACTGGAAATGTTGTGTACCTTTTAATGAAGGCCCAGGTACATCACTTCCATTTCCCCAGCCCCTTGCATGAACAGCCACTCAGGCCACCCCAGGAGACCCACTGAACCTTTTCAGGGTCTCTGTAACCCAGTATAAAAGTGAAGTCTCTGAGAGCTCCCAGGAGAGGGAGCTGAGGCAGGTTCAAGTTAGTCAGGAACCCATTAATGCTCCTTTATCCAGAATTCCCCTTGCAATGTGTAGTATGACTTAGGCGCACTGGCTGCATAGCAGAGGGTATGCCTGGATCAGTCTGCCATGTCCTACCACCAGGACCCAGGGTGCTGCTGGTCTCCCAAAGCCCACCATTACATGCCTGAGAAGGCAACTGAGGCTCAGGAGGTAAAAATGGGCATTTGTTTCTGTCCTGGACCTAAGAGGTACATCTTGTCGTCTTCTCCTGGGATGTCCCATGTTACCATGGTGAACCATGACCTATCCGGTGAACCATGACCTATCCGTTCTGCCATGTGCTTCTAGCTGTTTAGACAAGCTTTTCTCTAGACCAGCACCCCATCCCACCACAGCACTGACCATTCTGTAAGGGAGCAGTCTACCTCACAAACAACCTGTCTACATAACTCCTAACACAATGAAAGTTACCTCCTCCCTCAGATGCCAGGGAAGTCACTTTGCCTAAGAAGAGCTAAGCCTCACCACTCCTTTGGTCTGATAGCCAGATCCTAAAACAATAAGGCACAATCAGGGTGCATTCAGACTCAGCTGGGAGCCAGATATGGTGAGGAGCCCCGTGAGTAAAAAGGAGGAGCTGGAGAGCTGGGGCCACCTCTGATCACTGGGAACGGAAGGGTGAGGCCCTAACCCTAACCCAGGGCCTGCTCAAATAAACCTAGAGCTGGAGGAGTCCAGGCCATATCCCAAACAATCAGGGCTAGAACCAGTGGTTGTAAAACCTTTACCTTCCTCTCTTCTCCCTAGGCTGCCCCAGACATGTTCCAGCTGGCCTGAGCCTTCCTGGGAAGATTCTTGGGGAAACAGGGCTGAAGCTCAGAGCCCTAAGGCGTCTGGACTGGTCCAGCCCAGCTGGTGACTGCTGAGCAGTCCTGGCTTGCCTATCTCCCTAGACTGTTCCATGAGGGAGAAACACGGAGCAGAGAGGGTGCATCTCCAAGCTCTCCCTGAATAGCTGGTCCTAGGTAGGAGGCCCCAGGTTGGTGGTGGGAAGACTCGAAGGATTATGCATCCAGTACTTCCTGCCCCCTGAGCTGGAAGTCTGCCCTACAGGTTCTGGACACATACTGTCTCAGCCTTACCCCATGCAGGCCTAGAGGAAGCTGGTCCTTTGGAACCCACTAGGGCATGCCGATGGGGACAGTTGATGGGGACAGTTGTTAAGAATAGAATTTAGTAAGGGAGATGGTGGTTTGGTCATGTCCTCGATCCATCAGGACCACCTTAAAGCTTAAGAAGCACCTCTACTGGAAGACAGCCCTGTCCTGTGTCTGCAGCACCGCTGGACACTCTGCCCAAGGACCAGCTGCCCCATTGGTCCACGCCAGGTCTCAGCCCCACTGTGCCTTCCACTCACAGTTTGGCCACTTCTTTCTCATCTTCAAGCCCTGACATGTCAAGCTTATCAAGAAGCCTAAGGCAGGGAGGAAGGTGACCACCCTAAATTACCCTGGTTCCAAGCGGGGCGGGGCGGGAGGGGGGCAGTGAGTGGGCACAGCTGCCTGGATTAGAAAGTTCAAGTAAAAGGAGGTAAGCAGCCTACCTGGGCCACTCACCCCCCGAGGGAGAGGTATTCTCAAGTATGTCCCCATTAGCACGACTGGACACCTAGCCAACTCAGTGCACACAGGCCCACCAAGAGCTTCACATACTCATCTACTTTACAGAAGGGGAGGGTAGGCTCAGGAAGTTGTTTTGCTCCACCAGAGGCTTCCCACTGGGAGACCTGCCCAGTCCTGTCCTCAGCATCTGTAACGCGTGCAGTCAGTGCCTAGGGTTGATGGCTTGCACAAAAGGCCTCTGCCACCAACCCCCAGCACTGGCTGACCAAGTTTGGGTAAGCAGGAAGTCAGCCAAGTGCAAGGCCATTCTTCCCTGACCTCTATAGTCACTAGACAGCAAAGCCTTAGTAAAGGAGGCAAAATGCTTCCAGCCATGACCTCTACCTGGGGATCAACTCCACAGCCCTGATCTGGGCATCTCCCAACAACCTTACAGGAACATTGTAGAATCTGGGTCATATGTCTCTAACAGGCCTGGGTCTCAAGCTACGTGTCTGCTCTTACCAAAGAACAGACAGCACCCTTGGGAAAGAATTAACCCTGGGCTACCAGACACATTACATTTATCACCTGATAGAATCTTCAAAAGCTCAATAGACAGTGCTGACCTCAGCCCATAAAACTGAGGCCCAGATTCCCACCCTTCTAGTGCTGCTTGAGTTCATTTCCTCCTGTCTGAGAAAGGAGGGAGTCCTGCCCCAAGTGGAGAACAGACTGGTACACACTGTGGAAGAGCTCTAAGAACAAGGTTTGAAGATGGGCACTCGGGGCTGGAGAGATGGCTCAGTGGTTAAGAGCACCGTCTGCTCTTCCAGAGGACCCGGGTTCGATTCCTAGCACCCATGTGGCAGCTAACAACTGTCTGTAGTTCCAGTTCCAGGCAAACACCAAGGCAAATAAGTAAATAAATAAATAAAGTTTTTTTTTTTAAAAAAAAAAAAAAAAAAAGAAGATGGGCACTCACTTCCAAGGCCTTTGAGTTGTGACCATGAGATTCAGGTTCTCTGGTCCCATACTCTGGGCTGCTGGCTGGCTGGAGTCCCTCTGCTCTGTAGCCTGCTTGCTGGGCTGCCCCAACCCAGAGCCTCCCTGAGTCTCCTTGGCAGGAATCCAGAACTTGACTACTCTGCCTTGGTTCCACCAAATTCAACATCCAGCATCAAGCCCTTTCATCCAAGTTTTTTTCCCAGGTCCCCTGAGTAAGCAGGGTCATTAGCCAGGTCACACTGTCGTCCCTTTGCCAGGCAGGGACACTAGGCTAGGATAGTCTTAGCTCCAGTGTTCAGAGCCTCACAGTTCTTGGGCCAGAGCCCCCAAAGATACCAGTAGCCAAGTTCAACCATATCTGATGGAGGTCAGGTCAGCTATGACAAGGACAGCCCTGAGTCCAGATACTGTTAAAGAAGCCATCCCTAGGAAAGATGACAAACACGATTCAAAGGTGGGTGATCAAGGCTAGTTCCGAGAGCTGTGTGCCCTGATGCCACCCCCAACACCAATAATCCTTATCAGAGAAGACCAAGGAGGGCTTACTTCTCTTCAGTGGCAGTGTTTTCAGACACAGAAAGTTCTCTAGCCTCAAAATGGCTCTGTAGAAACCGAAGGCCCTTTCATCATCATATACTCCATGAAATGAAATCACACACTTTCTAGGAAGTAGTTCCCCAGTTACTCACAGGCCACCTGGACCACAGGCTAGTTCAATCTACACTGAACTGGCTAAGAACTGGTCTGACTAGGCCTGACAGCCTGCGGGAAAGGAAGACTGACTCAATGACCATCCCACTTTGAAAACAGCAACATTCCATTGACTTTGCCCTTCTACACAGTATAGCTCACTACTCCACTTCCCCCTCTCTCCCCTCAGAGCCCCCTGTGCTACTCAAGCCCCAGAGGACCCAGGGTAGTGGCCAAACATTCATCAAAACTCACTTTGGCAATGATCAAGACACCTGCAACTACCCTCCCTTCATTTTCATCTAATAAAATGGTATCATTTCAAAGCCCAGCCCATGCTCTCCCTGGTGTCTTCAAGCATATGTGCTTCCCAAGCCCACTCCATACCATACTGCCTGCCGCCTTCAATTCTAATCAGCCTGGTCGGGACTGAGGCACAGTACCCTCTACTAGAGAAATGACTTGCCTTAGATCTTGTAGCAAGTAACTGCAGGAGATCCCACTACAGCTCAGAGGAGTCTAACGTTGACTCTAATACTGCCCCAGCCTCAACCTGGTCTTTCAACCACCCCACAGAAGCCATTGGGCACTAGGGGAGGGCAAGGGCCACAGCAGGGCTGACTACCATTTGTGACTCTCATTCCAGAGCCCAGGAAATATAGGCATGGGCATGGCTGGGGGGCACTGCTGGAGGCACCAGTCCCAATAGCAGCATATTGTGAGCACAGAAGCAGGAACAAGGGGGCATTGTCTAGCTCCTGGGGCACAGCCTTATCTGATGACTCCCTACCAGCCCACAAGCTGTTTTTCAACTCTGATCTTTTTTTCTAAAAGGTTAAAGACAAAAAAGTTAGGCAAATTACCCATTATTTCAATGAGAGAGAGACCCAAAATGGGAAAAAACAAAACTTGTAATAGTTGGAAAGCACACTTGACCAGGAGTGGGCTCACAACTATGGGTGGGTGAGTTTACAGTGGGCTCAAGGTCACCCTCCAAACCTTAAAGGGACAGAGGAAGATGCTGTGTGTGGCCCGACCAACAGGGCCGAGACCAGCTGCAGTTTAGGCTGGCAGTTTCCAAATAGGGCAGTGAAGAGACAGGAACAGTGCAGGGACACCCTTTAAGACAATTGATAGGGGTTAGAGATGCCTCAGGGGTTACGGACAATGGCTCTGCAGGGCCGTGGTGGGCATGCATTTTAATACCAAGACTCATGGGGGCAGAAGCATTCGGATCTCTGTGAGTTTGAGGCCAGCCTGATCTACAAAGGGAATTCCAGGACAGACAGCGCTACACAGAGAAACCCTGTCTTAAAAACGAGAGACAGAGAAAGAAAGAGAAGTGGCTAAGAACACTAGCTGCTCTTCCAGAGGATCTGAACTCAATTGGAAGCACTACATGTCAGCTCATAACAACCATCTGTTACTACAATTTCAAGGCAACCAGTGTCCTCTTCTGACCACTGCAAGTACCAGCCACACAGCAGAGTCCAGATATACATACACATAAAATGCCCAAACGCACAAAATAGTTTAAAGAGCCATACGGCAGGCAGGGGAGTAGACGCACAAGTGAGTAACAGCATATAGGTAGAGAGTGAGTCCTGGAGTAAACACACCCATGGGAGGGAGCACTACAGGACAGTGTCAGTGACAGCATTAGTTCTACACCTAATAAATGCAGCTTTAAGTGCCTAAGTTATTCAGCTCTCTAGAACTTTCCTCATCTATCAGAAGAAGGATGAATACCATGCTCAGGGGGCCACTCTAAAGTCAAAGGAGACAGTGCAAGAGGGTGTGCTCATAAGGACCACCTCTTAACCATGCAGGCAGGGTTTAAGAGGTAAGTGGTGACAATTCTAGGCTATCCTATGGCATTTCCCAAGCTTCTCTCTGTTCACATTCCCTAACCATTCAACTTCCTTACTCCTCCCTCCATCTAAGACAGGACCAATCATCTTAGCTACCCAAACACCTAGGATACCTCATTTTTTTTTTTTTTTTTAAATAGCTGTGAATTTCCTTTAGTTAGTTTAAGAGGAAAGAAGGCAGGCAATGGAGTTCTGCACCAGGCCTGGAACAGGGGGAAAATATGAACAAAGTTTGTCTCCAATGCTGATACCTACTAAAAGACTAGAAGTCTTACCATATACCTGGAGTGAAACCCAGCAAGAACTGTAGATGTAAACAGGGCTCTGCTCTCAGTAGGCAGGGCCAGAAGAAGTCCACAATGTAGACTGCTTCTGAACACAGTCCTGGAACATGTCAGGACAAGGGTACTGACCTCCTGGGAATCAAGTGCTAGACATACGCTGGGCAGTGCCTTGTTGGGCCTGAGAACTAGCTGCTGAGGCCTGAACTCGCTTCTGGCCCAGCTGGAATCCTGAACTGGGGAAGGAGAATACAGCCTGGTAGATCCCAGGGTTGTGGGAAAACAAACACCATCCCAAAAAGGAAGAGGGACTGGCCAGTCAGGCTGGGAAGCAAGCCTGGAGGAACCTATCCCTCTCAGGCCTGGGTTCTCCCAGTTCAAGACTTGAAGCAGGTCCTAGCAGAGTAACCATGAACCGGGATGACCCTTTTCTTCACATACTGAGTCCTGGCCTCCTAGAGTCACACTATCCCTGGGATCCCCACACCAAAGGACTGAGAATGTGAAGAGAATGCTACCAAAAAAGGACAGCTCATGCCAGGCTACAAAGTGGTGTTCACAGGATGCTGACTTTATGTTTATGTACCAGGTGTTCTTATCCTAGTACACACAGCCTTCTCCCAACAAGCACACACAGGTGTTATCTAAAGCAGACAGGGATTCAAATGAGCCAAGGTCAGTGGTAGCTGTCACACATCAAGACCCAGAGAGAGGAGGGCATAGCTTCACAAGATCAACGGCTATAAAACTGGTGGCATGGTCACCGTGCCAGCTTAGTGGTCCAGCAAGAGTTTGTGCTTCTGTCTCATACAGGATAAAAACTCTCAAGCCATGGAGTCAGGATCCCATTCTAGCTCCACCCTTAAGTGACCTTGGGCCAACCCCTTTTTTCTTTGGACCCTAAACAAGTGCCTTCTCTTTTCTGGGTTGTTTATTCATATGCTGAGCTACCAGGAAGACTTCTATCATTCACAAAGATAAACTGAAGAGACATCACTACCTAGAGCTACTCTATACTAGCAACAGTGACACAGTGACAGCATGACTCTTGCACAGGACACACTAACAGACCCCATGCTATCCTCCTGGGATTAGGCATACTCAATGGAGCCTGCAGACCTCTGGGACCACGGTCACCTTTCACAGCTTACTTCCCAGAGTGTGGATGGGTCAAAACCAAAAACCTCTCCATCTAAGCCTAAGTTATCCTGAAGCCTGAATAATTTTGGGGTTGTAATCAATAGCTGTCAGATTTGTCAAATTACTTTGAGGACCACAAAGCCAGTTTTAAACATTCATAAACCCCAGTAGAACAGCAAAATGCCCTGAATTTTAAAAGAGAATCTAAGAACACTCACTGGACAGAATGAGATTTGAGTAAATTTCAAAGAGCTGAGACCCAATGGCCATTACTACTTAAGGTCTCAGCCCTCCCCAGAGAAAACTCAGAAAGACCAGGGAACAAGACATCTATCTCCTCAGGGAAAGTGTCTCCACCCATCTCCCCAGGCAGTCCAATTGCCCTGTATGGCATACCAAGGCCCTTAGGGCTGAGTCTGACCCCAGCCACCTGGCAGCTTGTCACCCTGTCCCTATCACCTCCTTGCACTGTCTGAAGAAGTTTCAAGGCCTTAGCCAGGGTGTTCTCTTCTCTAAGTAACCTCAATGGATCCCAGCCAAGAACACACCTAGGTGTCCCTTCTGTCCGAGTATGGGAGTTTCTGCTGCCTCCCAAACCCTACCACAAATAGCCTCTATTGCCCTGGAAATAAGAATGCGCATAGAGAATGAGTATGAATTAAAAATTAAAAATGAGCTAAAAATCAAGTATTCCCATTTCACAGGAAGCGGCTTACCTTAACTAACTGAATCCTCAGTCCGTCCGTCTGTCCGTCCCCCCCCCCAAGAAAAGCTTTTCCTCCCTTAGGATGGAATGTGGGGACATAGGAAGCATCTTCTGCCTCATCTTATCCACCAGGACCCAGGTGCCATGCCATGTGATTGGCTGTTTCCATTAGGATGACAGCTAATCTGAGGACTGCCTCGTTCTCCAATCCTCGAGCCACACTCCTGAAAACTGAAATGTTCTAATCACATACACATCAGCATCGGCCATGGTGGCACATGTAATCCTAGAACTTGGGAGGCAGAGGCAGGTGGACCAGGAGTCCAAGGCCAGTACCCTCTACACAGAAAATTCAACAACAAAAACCCACAAGCAAAACTCTGTGTCTTGGGGGGCTGGAGAGATGGCTCAGCAGTTAGGAGCACTGAGTGCTCTTCCAGACGACCAGGGTTCAATTCCCAGCACCCACATGGCAGCTCACAACTTTCTGTAGTTCCAGTTCCAGTTCCCAGTTCCAGGCAAACACCAAGGCAGATAAATAAAGTTTAAAAAACAAAAAACTAAAACCAAAAAACCTGAGTTTGGTCCAAACAAGTACTGGTATTGGGTGCTGCTGCTGCTGCGTACAGGTCACCCAAAAGTGTCCGACTGGTCTACAGCTCCTGAGGCAGCTCTGAGAGCCTCTATGCCCTCCCTGCCTTACTCTAGGCCTTCCAGCCCCTTCTCCAGCACTTTTCTGATAACGCAGTCTTCTCCCTGGCCCAGCGACATTTCCAGGATGCCTCTCTCACTTGGTTCAGATCCTTCCTCTTGTTCTCTGCTAAGTAATTCCAGACAACCTCATAGCTCTGCCCTCCACCCAGAAGCAGGCTCAAAAACATAAGTCATCTTGGGCAGACATCTCAAAAACTCCAATTCAAGAAGGACACATCTGGAAATAAACATGTACAGTGAGACTCCAGCCACCACTGGGGATGGAAAGCTTTGTGGCCACACAAGGTCCATGCCAGCACCCACCAGGAGACAGAAGCAGTAGATACAAAGGGGAACTCTGTCACCTGTTCTATGGGCTATCTTTTGGCTATACTACACTGGTACCCACTGTTCTGAGCAGGGAATATAACTGAATGCCTGCCTTGGGCATGCAGATCCTAGTGAGCAACAGAGCTACTGTGTCTCAAGCTGCAGCAGGAGGCAGTCAGGGCAGCTACTGGAAGCCAAGTTCCTACACTATAAGCAAGAATAGACCCTAAGGAGGGAAAAGGTATCAAGAAAAGCAGCGGGTGCCTTAAGTCCCCACATAGCCATCTGTGCTACCAAGTCAGCTGCCAGGCCCTGCTCAACTCTTTTAGCAACCACTATATGTGGGAGCCTACCTTTGCTCAAGGTGAGCCACTCCTGGCAGGCAGTTTCATTTCCTGCCTGAGCCTGGCTCGGAAGTCACTTGCCCAGCATGGTGACACACATCTGTAATCCCAGCATCCAGGAGGCAGAGGCAGGAGAATTAAGTTTCAGGCAAGCCTAGGCTACAGGCTTCACAGCAAGATGCTTTTGCAAGGAAAAAAAAAAAGCTTACCATCTCCACAGGTCTTCCCAGCTCACACTGACACTGGCTCTGCCCAGTGTCACAGGTCACAGGCCTCAGGGCCAGAGGAGACCTGGGCATATGGCTCCAACTCCAGACTCTCCTCTGTGTGTGCTGATGTCTCTGATTTCTACCAAGCCTACTAGAAACTGTGTGATGAGACTTAGCAACTTTCAAGTAACTACAGGAACTGGGTGGGGGTGGTCAGAACTGCACTGGGCCCTGCCTTGTCACCAGGTGACACTGTCTCGAACAGGGTGGGAAGAGCATCTTGCAGGCACAATCTCACCTGCCTCTGGTGTGGTAATGACTGAGGGTTACACCAGACAAGAAGACTCCCAGGGAAGACCATCCTATCAAAGCCTTCTGACAAGCTCTCGAGCTGCAGCCAACACATGTATGACCCAAAATAGCCTAGGAGCCAAGGTAGAGGCAGGTGAGTGACAAAGCCAGGCGCTGGAGGGGAGATGGTAAGGCCCAAGCCTGAGAAAGCACAGCTCCACCCAGCCCAGCTGGATAAGCAGAGCAAAGGCCAGCCTCCTCAGAGATCAGACTTCCCTGTTTACAGTGTCAGGGGCCAGCAGAGAGTAGCATTGCCACACTGCCATCAGGTCCCCTTAATTGGAAACTAAAAGCAACAGCAACAGCAACAGCAGCACTCTTTCGAGTTTCCACATTTCCCGACTGAAAGAGACCCCCATCCCGCTACTTCCAAGTTCTAGGCCAGCAATGACCACCTGGGTAGAACCACCATTCCTGGAGACTTGAATCCCTCTCTGGTTCGGCACCTATGACAATCACTCCATCTCACCCAGGCCTCCTGGCTCCCCCCCTCCACCCCCAATGGTTCCCCTCTGCCAACCCCTACTAAGGCTACTCACCATGCTTTGAACACAGCTACCAGTTTTACCAAGCTGGGGACAAAAGGGCTAGCCACTGGCTAGTCCCCACCAGCCCCAGTCAGACTAGCCCTGTGCTCTGTCTGCTTCTAGACTCCAGTCCTATCCACTTGGACCAATCATGGCTAGTTAAACAAAAGCCATGTTCCAACACTCTGTAATGTTCTCTTAAAGGCCCAGTGTCACAATCAGGTCTGTAGGAACTTAAAGGGACAGATCCCCCTTTCTGTACAGGAAGCAGGGAAAATGAAATAACAGCCCATGAGTCACGATCAAACTGGCAGCCTTAGGTTTCTAAGGGAGAGTTTAAGGCAAAATTCTTAAGAGTCAAAATCTAAACTTCACTTGAAGGTCCCAAAGCATTTGAAACAGAAACAGTGAAACTAATTCTCGCATACAGACTATAAACGGCAGGGAACACTGCCAGCTCTGAAAAAAATCACCACTTACCAGACACAAGACTAGGAACTCCTGGCACTATGTGCTTTACTCCCATAACTCCCCAGGAAGGCAGGAACATCATCCCATCCTGAATTCAGATGACCACCGAGGTCAAGAGAGGACTTCTCTGGGATTCAGCCCTCAGAGGTTAAGTGCAGGCAGAAGACCTCACCCCTGCCGATGCCACTCCCTCCCAAGAGACCAGCTTTCTTCTATTCCAACCTTAGCTCTCACAAGAGCCACACCCTTTAGGACTTTTCTAAAAAAGGATGGCACTAAATCATTTGTCAAGTACCCAGCTACTGCGATTTCAGGCTGAACCCCAGGAAGGACCCTGGTGAGGTCTCTCCTGCTACTTCCTCTAGCTCCCGTTATGACAAGAGCTAAAAGGAGACAAATGCCTGGGAAGGAGTCATGAAAAGGAAGAGGACTGTCTGCAGGCTCTGAAAATGTATGGACACCCACACAGACCCCGGCTCCCCACAGACGGATGCTGTGCAGAGGCAACAAGTGAGACCCAATGTCTTTTTTAGCCCAAGACCCAACACTGAGTGTGTCTACAAGGATGGAGGAATTAAGAGCCACAGAATGGACACACACACCCCTTCCCCAAGTTTGGGCAAGAGAGGGAAACATACTTGACTGCCTGGACCTAGGACCTGATCTGAGAAGGCTGACAAGAAAGGTGAGCCAT
Organism: Sigmodon hispidus; assembly: GCA_004025045.1. NCBI lineage: Eukaryota > Metazoa > Chordata > Mammalia > Rodentia > Cricetidae > Sigmodon > Sigmodon hispidus. Next base: position 28,914 of record PVIH01005814.1, read on the forward strand.
TCTGGCCCAGAGTGGCTGGGTTTAACAGGTGCTCTGCGGGCTTGTCCTGACTGGGAGGCCGCCTGGGGTGGGGGCACACTGTAGGGACTAAGCTTCAAGGATTTAATGCTTTACTGTTTCTATAGAACCTGGAAATCAAGTCAGTCTGAGGATCTACAGCTGTCTGCATTCAAACCTGAGCAGTACCCCTTGCTACCATGTCCCAAGCCTCCCTCACTTTCCTTCTTTGTGAAATGGGCTATTTCAAAATAGCATTCACATGCCAGGATTCAGAACAAGCTTGGCTTCAGTGAGCTCTTTGAAGAGGCTGGTCTCCAGTGTGGCTGAAGAAGTTGGCACATGGAGGCATACATCAGGGACAAGCATCCAGGGTAGTGATGTGGGCGAGCCATTTTTCCTGGGGGGGGGGGATTTCAGAGATCTCTAGCAGGATGACTGAGATGACTGCCTTTCCCTGGAGACAATAAAGCCTGAAAAAGGATGAGATCTAGCCAGAGCCTATGAAGCAGTACACAGCCTGCCTTGGTGTCCAGCCTCAGCTAACAATGAGTAGGCAGAAGGCAAGAAGGAAGGGACCCTAAGCCTGTGGGTCCTGTTGGGAGTCAGCTAAGGCTTCATCTCCCATAACAGGGCCTGTCTCATACCTGGCCTTTGGGTCTCAGCCCATTTCCCAGGTGTCTCCCCAGCTTCCAAGATCAAATAGCTTGTACACAGAAAGTGCTGTGTTAGCCACATAAGCTAGCTACAGCTGCTGTACATAGAGCCTCCCAACAGTCAGGGGTCCCCACAACAGAAACATCCCAAGACCTGCCAAGCTTGAAGCCTGATGCATCTGACTTGTGTGTGGGGCAGCACCCGAGTGACTAGGTCCAGGATGGCAGGAATGTCTGCAGTCTTGGCACAGTCCATGGCTATTTCTGAGATGTGCAGGAGACTCAGTGCTTAACTGGCTGGTAGAGGGCTCTGCATGCCTCGGCTACAATTCTGGCCATGTTTCTTAGCAACTGCAAGACCTTCAATTTCAAGGCCTCAGTTTCTTTACGTATAAAATTAATATATCCCCCTACCTCAAGACAGCAAAGGTAAAAACAACAGTTAACCAAATTCAGAAAAGGCAATTAACCAAGCAAATGGGACCCCCAAAGACTCAAACACTTCAGGTATTCATTCAATAGGCAATAAGAACCCATCAGGGCTCTGCTGTCCACTAGGCTGCAAGTTGTCCCTAATCCTGCACAACAATCAAAACACATTCTAAACTCTTCCCAGAGCCAATAAGGTCTTTGGGATAGAGGTAAAGGGGCTAGTGACCAAAGTCCGTTAAGCCCTCAAAATCTGCCTGGAAATTTCTAGCGTAAAGAAGTCTACCTCTGTTCTGAGAAAGACCTCTGGAGAGGCCACAGGCCAAGCAATAGGGCCTGGGATCGAGGAAGGCATGGGAGTGAAGAATGGGGGTGAGAAGCAGGGTCACGGGAGTCTGAAAAAGAAAAACACACCCAGAGCAGGAAGGAGAGGAGGGCCCAGAAAGCTGAGGACATTTGGGGGATGTCAGAGCCACTGAGCAGGCCTAGATCACCTGAAGCATGCTGGTGAGCCTTTCAGACAGCTTCCATCCCTGCTTCCTCCTTCTATTCAACACATCGGGTTTCTGATCACCAGAGAGAGGCCTCTGGGGTACCACAGTCAACACCACCTGAGACCGGGCCCTCACCCACAGCAGGGGCCTCTCACCCTTCACAGGTCTTCACTTTCCTGTGCTTCCCTGTGGTGATGCCATCCACCCTCACCCCCACACACTTTAAATTCTCCAGTGTGCTCCAAACTCCATCTTTGTACCATGCCCTACCTAGGAGCTCCAGACTCCCATCTCAGGTGGGAGGCACGAGTGTCCCCCTGAGAATCTCAGGCCTAAAAGAATTTCTCTCTCCAATTCGGCCACCCCTGCACTAGACTTCCCCACATCTCAAGAAGTCAGGAGACTCTTTGGGAAGGTAAAATTCTTAAAACCTTCCAATGGGGCTGGAGAGACGGCCCAGCGGTTAACAGCACTTGTTGATTTAACAGCACTTGTTGATTTTGCACAGGACCCAGGTTCGTCTCCCAGCTTCCACATGGTGGCTCCCAAACAACCGTAACTCCAATTCCAAGGGCTCTGACGCCCCCTGACCTACCTCGGAGGGTACCAGGCACATAGTGCATGCACTGGGGCAAAACACTCACACATTAATTAAAGTTAAAATAAAACAGCAGCAAAAACCTCCCAATGATTCCTGGATAACTGCAGTAGGGCCAGTCCAACTCAAACCCCTCCCCAAGTGGGAGGGGCTAAAGCCTGCTCTGAAAACTTTTACTTCTTTTTTTCCCACTAGACTCTGCCTATGCTGACCTTATCCAGCAATGGCCTGAGGTCCTTGGGATGTTGCAGCTGCCTCACTCTACCTCACTTTCAAACTCGATGATCTCTGTCCTATCGCAGAAGTCATCGTCCTTTCTGGACTCCTTACTCCACACCAGGTCCTGCCCTGCCTCCACTACTCCTCAGCAAAACACCTGCTTGTTTCCTTCAGAGCATCCTGCTCATTCAGCTAACAAATATGTGCCAAGCCCTGTTTGAGACACTGGGACACAGGTGCTGAACAAAGCCAGTAGTCTTACAGGTGGATGTCACTTACTTATGTCTTACCATAAGGGAAGCTGTGTGTGCCCAGGGGCTATGGCTATTGTCTCTCTATCCTATGAGTGTTTGATATGACGTAAACTCTATATAGGAACCATATATGCAAATCAAGGCCCAGAGTAGCCAAGGAACCAAACTCAGAAAGACATAAAATTCAGAGCCCGCCCTGAGGTGAGAGGAAAGAACTCGAGAGCTGCAGGGGCCTGGGGGCTCCACCCTCAGGGACTGATGGATGCACAGGCAGCAGTTCCATTTCATTGTGGGAGAACAGAAGGGTGATAAATACCACAGAAGCCAACCTTTACCCTTCTATCTCCCGGTTCTGATGTTCTCTGCTCAAGCAGGAAAAGGAGAGTGGCCTTTAGTGTCTGGATCAACACAAGTTTGTTTCTTTCAGAAGTAAAGCTTTTTGCCTGCAGCTGTAACCACAGGAGACAGACTGCAGTAAATCTGTCTCTAAGAGGCAGTGGTAGGGGGAGCCACCAGGTCTGGAGCAGTGGTCAGGAAGTGGTTGGATAAAGCTCCTTCTTCAGAGGTCACCTTCCCAAACTGCAGCTTCTCTGGGTCAGAATCAAGAGCCAGAGCCTGGGGCACGGAACTTGCTCCTAGAGTCCCCTGCTGGTTTCCTGGTCCTTGTTTCCCAAGGACAGGGCTTGGCTCCTATGGCATGGAAGCAATCTACCCAGCAGTCCTAGCTCCACCCCATATCCCCTCCCCCTTGAGAGCAGGAGAGCAGGGGGTATATGGAGAGATCTGGGTTAGGCCTCAGTTTACCACTGCAGTATACTGATCAGAGAGAACTATCCCCCCAACCTCCAGCCCTGCCCCCGTCCCCACACTAAATGCACAAGATAGGGAACAGGAACCTGTGTCCTCTTCTTCCTTCCCTGTACATCCAGGCACAGACCTTAGCAATGGTAGGGGTGTAGGTCCCTCTGTTGACCTGGGCACCTGAGGCCCAAGAGCCAGATGAGGCTTTCGAGGATGGCTGGACCTCCAGAGAGTGGCACCTTCAGTCCGGCCCAGGATCTTCCCAAAGTTGTCACTGAGGAGTCCAAGGCCACAGAGGCCCATTCCCAAGGGGTGTGCAGACCCAGGTGGCCAGGGTGGACATCTAAGAGGTGAACCCAAAGGGCTCTCCCTCACCACAGAGCACACTCTGAGTCCATGTCCTCCACGCTGAAACTCCCCAAATGTCTTAAACAAAAAGATGTCAACATCTAGAGATTTCCTGGTTCCCTAGAGAACAAGACGAAAATTACAGCCTTCCAGACAGGTAACCAGGAGGCCTTCAGGTCCAAAAGTTAGAAGGGCTCTTGAAAGTAAACAGCTTCCTCGAGCCACCAACCGGCAGCAATCTATCTTCCAGGGCCTCTGGCTGGTGCAGGACTAGCAGGAGCAACTCCAGGAAGCGAGGAGCCACTGCCCAGAGGTCCTCCCAAGCACCTCCCCTGAAGTGCTGGCCCTGCCCTCTGGAGTCCCGCCTCCAGGCCTTTCCTAGCCAATGCCCAGCAGCCCCAGTTACATGCATTCTAGTCTCAGATCAAAAGATCAGTCTTGGGAGGGCCCTTCCTACCCTCCACCCCCATGTCCATTATCACCCAGCTTCGTTTTCTGCATAGCAGGGATCTGAGGTCATCCTGCCTTTTTTGCTATAGTTTCCCCTCCCTCAAGAATCTTACCAACCCAGCTCAGTAAGCCCAGAACACCTTGAGCAGTGTCGGCCAAGAAGTAGAAACTTGACAGGCATTTGGAATCTGTGGACGTATTTTCCTAGCTGGTCTGAGCTAGATTGAGGAGAAGTTGGAGCATCAGATTTGAGGAGCTACCTTTCCACCTTCTCCCTTTCCCAGCAGTCTAGACCTCCATCCCAGCCGCACTGCTCCAGGAATTCATTCTCTCCTGGCTCCGCATCTCATTCTTCCAGGCCTGGAGTGGGCCTTTCCCTTCTCTTTCCAGGCCTGTGACCTTCTGTTGCAACAGGCTTGAGACATGTGGCTGCCCTCTAGGGCAGGCTGGAGCAGGGAGATGAAGTAGTGGGAATGCAGACAATCTGGAGAGAATGAGGGGCTGGAAACTCAGGCATGGTCCCCAGTGCCCTAGCAACCTGGTCCAGTCCCTCCCCCATCCCATCACCACTTCCAGCCCCAGTTGAGCTCTAACAGCATACTTTAAATCAGCTGGGTATTTGGTACACTGAGAGGTGAGGCCGGGACAGCCCCACTTTGGGGATCATCCTCTAGCTTACACCAGCACAGCCAGAACAGCCACGGAAAACACATGGCGCTACCATTTCCAATCAGACATGTGAGCTGACCTCCAATCAGAGAGAGCAGGGCTTGTAGGCCAGGTACTGGGAGGGAGGCTCAGCTCCTTGCTGTGGGTGTGGACAGAAGAAGCTCTCCAGCTGAGAAGGTCCTGGGTCCCAGACAGCAGTCTTTTCACTTTGGAACAGTTTCTCTACTGCAGAAAGTGGCTAGACCAACAGGGGAAGGAGATGGTTAAAGGCAGCAAGGTAGGCAAGCTGGTGAGCTGTGAGTGGTGCCAACGTTTAGGAGCTCACTGGCACCATTTGGAGATCCATCCTCAGGGCACACCATATATATATATATATCTCGCTCACTATACACACAGTACTGTAACACCCTGTCATACCCTCCTGGAATCACCACAGGCAACTGGAGTCTGCGCCCTAGCACGTCCTGTACACAGGATTCTGCAGGGGCAAATGTAGGGATGATGAAAAGGCTGTACTATTGGCCCCAGGTGACTCCAACCTTAGGGTACACAGCTTACTCCATCCCAGTTCCAGATGTGGCTGTGTTGTGGGTATGCTGAGCCAACATCACTCTATCTGGCCATCCTGCAGGGTACATGGCCTGACAGGCTCCTAGCTAGCCATGGTCTTCCTTTGGAGGCCAGGTTTACCCTCTCAGTTTCCAAGTCCTAGCAGGAAGAGGTGACAACATATTTACAGAGAGTACGGGACCAGCAAAAGCCCCCTAGTTCCACAGTGGCCAATCCAACAGGAGATGAGCAAACAGAACCCATTCTCTAAGAACTTATGCCCAGTTTCATGATTGTGCATGCAATAGAAGGGAAGACAGCCACTTCCCACATTAAGTCAGATCCACAGAGACAGTCACTTGCACAAATGTACCAACTATGCCTGAAGGCAGATGTGCTTCATTCAAACTCCTTCCAACTGAAAGCCCTCCTAGATCTCTTCCAGGCATGAAGCTGTTCCCTGCCAATGGACCTGCATTTTAATTCTTTCTGAGACAAGACATCAGTCTATAGCCTAAACTGGCCTGAAACTCAATCCTCCTGTTCTAGCTTTTACCTAATTAATTCTACTATCTTGTAGCAAACAAGGCCTTAGAGCAGGAAGGATCACAGCTGGACTGTACCCTAAGTTGGGCTCCTGACTGACCTCGGAGAAGGTATATCTTATACACCCTCCTAGCCCCAGCTGGGGTGCTCACAGCCTTACAACCAACAGGCCTGAGGACAAGCCCTCCTAAATAGGCCCCCACCAACCCCAGTACACTCCTTCACAGTGCAGGCTAGCAACCTCAAAACCCTTCCCTTCCTTGTGGCCACACTCTCCTATCTGGTTGCTCCACTCTTCAAAGCCATTTAGGCTCCTCCCATTTAAGGAAGCCCCCCACAGGCTGAACTAAGCAATACTGGGTCAGTGGGACCTTGGGACTGCCAGCCGCCTGCCCGGGGGTGGGGGTGGGGGAAAGATGGGGAGTTGTGGAGAAGAGAGAATGATCTGATGTGGTGGGAGGGGGAAGAGACCTTGAATAAGGATATATAAGGATAAAAGTGTGACTTCTTTGTTCATAATAATAAAATAAAAAATAAAAAAAGGAAGCCCCCTACTTCCCATGTGCCAGCATGCTACTTCTTGATCTGCCAGGTCCTTCTTGGGGGGTCTATTCATTTCTGGTTCAAGGCTAAGGACTCCATAGTTCACAAAGAAAATACACACCCCTACAAGCCAGCCTTATCACCAGAACAAGGCCCTGGCATCTTCTTTCCTATCTGAAGTTTTCATTGCCAACCAGGTAAGGCTCTCTGTAGGACTCTGGAATCCTCCTGTGAAAGAGTTTCCCTTTTGGGGTGTGGCAGGAGAGTGAGCCCCTGACTGTGAAGACAACTGGAAGCCTTTCATCTTCATTGTCAACATGACTAGATCACTAAGGTAATTGATGAGATACATCTGTGGGTAGGCCACTGAGGATATTTCCAGGGAAGGGTACTGAGAGAGAGGAAACCATCCCACTGGCAGAGAGCTGTGTGTGCCTGCAGCGCATCTGCCCTCTGCTTTCCAACGGCCCTGAAGCAAACAGCATTCCCCTGCCAGACTGACTACCCCTAAACTGATCTTGTCAAGAGGCCAATGCACAAGAACTGAACTCTTTGAAACTATCAGCAAAATACATAACTCCTCAATAACAGCAAAAGTAATTATCAGTTATCCATTCTTCTCCCCTTTTCATAGGCTACTCTCTGAGGACAGATGCCCCTTCCTCCCAGGAGGTACTGCTATAGACAGGGACCACCACAGGATGAATCCGCAAGTCACTGGGGCAGCACCAGTGAGGGACCACAGCAGAGGAATCAGCCAAGCCTGGCTCTTCAAGGACAAAGGCCTCTTAGGACCCTTGTTATCTACATCACTAATGGCAGGACGTGAGCTTGATGTTAGACTGAGGGCAGCTTGAGCATACCCCAGCTATTAATTTATGTGTGTACATCCATGCATGTATAGCTTTATCAGTATCAACAACAACAACAACAACAAAAACAAATGTCTTGGTGCCTGCTCCATGCCAAGCCAAGAGTGAGGCATTTTACATACGTTATCTCCTTAACCCTTAAGGACTCTAAGCACAACATTTTCCTAAAAGTGAAGTTGAAGCACAGAGGGACAGGATTGCTGCCCCAGGTCTCACAGGGCCACTGCACACACTGGTGGGAGCTGGAGTTCTGGGTTCTTCCCCACACTCAGTACTCCAGGGCCTGTTGTCTGTGCCTCTGGACTCCCCCTTGTTGTGAACTGTATGGATGCTTAAGGGATTCCCTTCCTCTTTTCTACCTGCTCAGCAGGCCCATATCCTCCAGAGAAGCCCAGCAAGCTCCCAGCCTCTGGCCCCTCTGCCCTCCACCAGCCTGGATGCAGCACCCTCATCTACCAGGCCCCCAAGCAGGGCTTTGTGGTTATCATCACTGTGGCTGACAGGGAAACCTGTTATCTTTCCCCTGCCGAGACGCTAACACATATTGGTTCCCCAAATGTAGTGTTTCTATTAAAGCATTTCATGGGAGTATTCCTACCCACATGATACTGAAAACAGAGTAAATTTACTTGAACAAGTAATGAGACATGGTCAGCATTTCCCTGCCTTGGTTGTCACATTGCCAAGCGCTGGGCAGCAATTCATGGTGTGCCAAGGACTGGATGTTATCAAGAGGAAAAAGACAGGGTGACCATAACCTATCCCTAGTGACTGTCTACCATTATCCAGTGCTCAATGCTTCCTTAGCATTTGTCCAGATATAGAGCCACTGGGTTAGGGTTAGGGTTAGGGTTAGGTACCCTGTACCCCCAAGTCAGTTATTACCTAGTCCCCAAGTCCTGTCCCTAACTCTACTACTATGGGGCACAACCATCACCTTATGTCTACACTGAGCTACATGTCAAAGTTCAAACATGCTTCTTGAAATTGAAATGCCCTGTTTTGTGCTCTTACCCTCAGCCCTGGGACCACCAGTAACAATGCCATGGGGTGACCCAGGGGATCTTGCCACTCTCTCAGGCCCAGTAGCTGCCATAAGAGATAAATCAACCTGGCATCACTGCCTGGCTAGATGTCAGTCAGAGCTGAGGCCAGCCCACAAGCCACTTCTCTCCTTGCCGCTGCATGTAGCCAGACAGCTGGTCTACAGCAAGGTGGCATTGACAGTTCCTCCCAGGACCCCCCATAGCCCTGTCCTCACACACTTTTCTTCAGAAGATGGAAAGGCAGCCTGGGCTTGCCTTCCTTCTAGTGTTTTCTGAGTCTGTGCCAGAAGCATCCTGCACAGTGCTGCTGTGAGCTACCACTGACCACTTTACCAGGACACACGTCAGAGAGGGGTCCCCACCCTCAGTTTACAGATGACAACACAATCTCATTAGATAGACAGCCTGCCCAGGCTACCTAGCCAGGTCCCAAGCATGGAAGCTGGCAGCTTAGTGGAAAGGGAAAGCGCACCAAATTGGTGCCAAACAAAAACACACACAATAGGCTATGGGCCAGAGAAGCTGTGTCATGTTCAGTATGGGGTCTGACGTATCATGGGAACACTGCAGTTCTGGAAGCCAAGAATGGGAAGGAATGGTTACACGTAGAGGTGAGTAGCCCAGATCACCCCTTTCTGAGGCCTACAATTCCCTCCATACTCTGTGTCTAGCACACAGGACCACTCTCATTGTAAGCCAATTAGCCCAAGGCTGGCCACTGACATGCCACATCCTGTTTACAGCAGGGCAGCCCAGCCCTATGAGGTAAACACCCTGTTTATAGGTGCAAAGTGGGGCATTCTTATTTCCCCAGTCCACAGAGCTCACCTGTGGACTGTTGCTGAAGCCCTGAAGCTATGTCCTGAAGGTGGCAGTCAAATATGGTCAAATATGGAGCCTGAATGACACTGGTGTAGTGGGTTCACACATCACTGTTCTCTGCCAGAGCCAAGCTCATCGAAGACGGCCAAAAATATGGAATTCTAACTGGGCAGTTTGGTGGCACAGAACCAGCAGCAGAGCCAATAGTGATGGTGTTGCAGCAGAAACACCTGAGCACAGCAAATAGAGCCATTGACCAATTCAGCTCTATTCTGTCTTCAAGAAAAAGATCCAGTTGAAATGAATAGGTTTCCATGTCCCCACTGGCCCACCTGTTGGTCTCATCTCTAGAATGGGAACCCTACAAGCCTCACCCCTTCTGCATCACTAGAGCAGGTCTGGAAAAGCATGTGGGGGAGAGAGGCCAGGTGAACAGGAATGCAGGCCCAAGCTATCCAGGAATTCCAAGAAAATCCACAGCTAGACTCTGAAGGGAACGTCTGAAGTGTATGGTTTAGGGATATAAAAGTACGTGCTGGCAACCAAAGAAGAAAGCAGGAAACTGGAACACCCTTCCACCTCACCATGTGAAATACTGCCTGTCTGTGGGCTGCAGCTGGCCACAAGCCCTGGGCAACCTCTAATTTAATAACAACACTTGTAAGTTCATTTACACTGTGACAGTGCGCCCCCCCCCCCCACTTACCACTTTAGGGTTTTTTTTGTTTTTGTTTTTGTTTTTTTTTTTTTGGCTACTGAGGGGCTGGCTCTCACTCCCCACCCCACACCCCACCAGACTGCAGGAAGGAGGGGGTCTGCCTACAACATTTTATTTTAGAAGATATAGGACCTACTCCTTTCCTAAGGCAAATTTCAGATTACTTTTTAGCAAAATGGGGCTTTTGAAAGGGTCAAGAAAGAGAAAAATCTTAGGGATAAAAGCATTTACTAAGTGTCCTGCAAGGCAGCATTACCCTCTGGACTCCTTGACTGCACTGAGCCCAAGGAAGTCACCCAGCCTCCCTCAGCCTCAGTCTCGTGGTGTCCTGTACGCAGATAGGATCTGTGGGACAGGAGTGTTGCACAGATTGTGTGATGAAGCCTGCCAAGCACTTGGTAGGATGCCTGGAACATAGCAAGGGATCAAAAACCCATAGGTATTATTATTCCATTATTATTCCTGTTGTGTTATCTTTAGTGAGAAGCATGCCAGGGAATTCCGAGTGGGTGAATACAATAAGGTAGCACAACCAGGCAAGTGTGTTAGTAGCTGAGGTCACCTATAATTAGCAGTCATTACATATGCAAATGTCTGTTCAGCAGCAAGAGCCAGTGTTGTTTGAAATGTTTAAATAACCCTTTCCCCTGCTGCCTACCCTCCTCAAATTTTGCTTACACTATTAATTTCATTAATAAACATTTACTTCATAACAGCAGATAGAAACTCATACACAGATCTGAACCACAGGCTTTAAAGACTGGGATGTGGCCAAGTGAGAGAACACTTTAAGACTTGGTATTACCTCAGAAAACAAAACAAAATGTTACAAGTTTTTAAACATTGAGTCTCTGCCCACCCTCACTGAGTGTGGTTCTGGGTTGTGCAGGTACCAAAGTCCAGGCTGCCACTTAACCTCCACAGCCTACATGAAGTCTTGGCTGGATACAATTCCCAATCATTGTTTTGACAGAGTGCACACAGTTGGGCCCACAGGAAGTACTAGATGGTTAAACTGGCTACTGGCTCCTCAAGTCAATGAGGTCTGATCTATGGAAGCCTCCTCCAGGAATCAGAGTGTCTGGGACATAGCTGAACTGTAAATCCCAGAGCCAAGTCAGAGCAGGGCCACCAACTTCTCTCCCAACCAGGTTCATTAGGAGAATATGAATGGTGCCAGGCCCAATCTTTCCATAGACGCTTTACAATGGCTGTGTCGAGAATCACAGGAGATGAAGTCATCGCTCCCAGAAATAGACTGATTAAGAAGATGTGAACATAATGCACATACCAAGTCCTCTCCGCCCCTCCCCTCCCCTCCCCTCTTCTCTTTCTCTCCCTGGGAAGCCTGGGCAGGCCTGAGGTCAAAAAGCATGCCAGGAGCCAGAGCTAGCACAAGGAGTCTGAAGGTGGGTGGGGAATACAGCTACAGCTATTTGGTATTTTCTTTTCTTTTCTTTTTTAGAATAGCTGGCATCTAGGGGGCGATTTCAGGGGCCACTCTGCTGGGGTTCTCAGTCCTGAGCCTCAAAAAAGTCACTAACATGCAAGCAATAGGCATGCTCAGACCCCCATGGCTTCTTTTATCACTTTCTCCTCATCCTTCACACCCCCAAGGTGAAACTGCTCTTCTGGGCCCCTCACACTTCTATCTGTCCAAGAGGCAGGTCTGACCAGCTGGTGGCAAGGCCTAGGAGGGGGTTCTAGTGCCTAAGGAAGACCTTTAAAGCAAGACACTATACTCAAATCCTACTCTGTCCTCTTGGCAGCTGTCTGACCCTGGGCCAGGGACCCCACTTCTCTGAGATTAGTTTCTTGGTCTGTAAAATACAAATAGCTATATGTCTGTCTCACAGAGTAAAATTAAACGAGTTGTGTGTTCACTCAAGGACGCCACTCCAGCCCCTACCCTAGGTGCTGGAGACACATGAAGGAACAGGAGATGTCTATTCTCTCAGGCTCCTTGTCCAAGTACAGGGACTTGGTGGGAGTGGGAGACACTAAGGACAGGTTCAAGCAGGAAGGAGTCTAGGATTAACACATGAGTGAGCTGGAGAGGCAAGGCCAAAAGGACACTGTTGGCAAGTGGGGAAATAGAGATGGAACTTCAGGGAGGGACCAGGGACCAGTGCAGCAGACTGCAGAAGACAGGCAGGTGTGGCCCTCAAGAAGTTCTCCAAGGGAACAGCATTTTAAAGACTGAGCTAGTGTTGCCAGGTAGGGGGGGCCCACACATGGCATCCTAGCATCTGGAGGCAGAAACAGGGGGTTCAAGAGCTTGAGGCATCCTGGAATATACTAAGGAGACCTTGGTTTTCTTTGTTTGTTATGTTTTTAAAAAAGCAACAACAACAAAAATAAACAAAACCACCAACTGTTCCGACACTGGTAAACTAGGAGGAAATGAGGAGACCAGCCTAGGGCCAGCTACAGGCAGAAAGCCAGTCTTCTCTAAGTATTTCTTCTTATTGTTCCTGTCTCAATTAATGGTGCCACTACCACCAGAATGCCCATCACCTCTAATAACTCACTCCTTCCCCACAGAGCTGTTGGGCTGATCCTCAAGAGAGCACCAGGAATGGGCTAGGCTGTAGGCTTTCTTTTAGATGACAAACAACTTTGCTTTTGTTCCAAGGCAGGCAGTACTACAGTACCTCAGGCCATTACCCAACCCACACTGGGCTGTCTAACCTAACAGACATTTACAGTAACCTCTCCCTCTACCCAGGGCCCAGTGCTCCACCTCCTACCCAGATACACATTTCAGAGCTCTGCCCAGACACTCATGAGAAGCTCAGCTTGTGCCTCTTCCTCCAGGTCACAACCCTGCCTGGCCTGGCCTCCCCTTGGAGCACCCAAGAGCTGGGTAAAAGCTGTCTGTGGTGAAGACAAGCTTCCCAGAAGCGGCAGGTACCTCTCCCACACCAACACAGGGAGGGACCCCAGCTGATTTTCCAGTCCCTCTCCCCAGGGCCTAGCACAGGTGAACAAAAACAGAAATAACTCCATCTCAAGGATCCCTCGGGGGAGTTCTATCTGTACCAGAAGATGAGACAGGCAACCTGCCTGTTGTGGAGTTTGTGTGAAGTCTAGGGAAGCCATGTTCAAGACCCCTGCCCCCACTCCTCTAAGGACTCCAACACTTCTCCAACTGCCCCAAGCCTGGCCCCGCCCTAGAAGCTGCAGGCTGTGGGTGAAGGCAGGAGTGCTCATGGGCACGGGGAGGCACCTGGTGCTCAGAGCTTCTGATTTTAATTATTTCCCCACTGAAAAAAAGACTTCAGTGGAGATAAATGGAGAGAGCAGGAGGACAGCAATGAGGACTCTGATTACCAGCTGGCTAATATGGCTCCCGGCCCTCCTAAGCTCCCAAAGCCCAAGTGCTGCCTGATCTCAGGCCAGCACCCAGAACACAGAGACGACAGGGCTGGGGGCAGCCAGAAGCCCCACCTCAGATGCAGGCATTTGGGGTGTGGTATGCTCTTCAAGGGTGGGGTGGGATGCACGTGCTCTCCATTCTTCTCACGCTTTTGCAGACACTGAGGCTCTGAATCTTCTGACTGCTGGTCTGCTCTTCTAGCCTGTGATGGGAAAGGGTTAGTTGCCTCTGGCTTTGGCCCTAAGGCTTTGCATATAATACAGGGACAATTAAAGTTTAAGCCTGAGGACATGGAAGGACCAAGCACCAGGTGACCTTCCATAAAGTCAAGCATAGACTGTAGCAGGTGTGACAGCCAGTGGAGAAAGAAAAAGGGAAAGTTAGGCCTAGAGGCCTGGATAGGCTTTAGCCAGGTTAGAGGTGACCAAGGTTCTGAGGTGCAGGAGCCTACAATAGAAGGGTGGGAAGGACGGGGCACAAGGCCCTCCTCAGCAGCATAGGAAGGGGCTACCTTGTTGGCACAAGAGCAAATGCTAACAGCAGCAAGTCATATGTGTGGACAGTGCCATCCTATCACTGTATAGCTGCATCACTGCCCAGGAACAAGATACAGGTCACTGGGGCATCTCTGAAGCCTGGCCAAAGGGGCTTATTTATTTGGCAAAGCCGGGGAAAGCAGTGAACACAGCTGAACTTTTCAGGGCAGCTTGGGCTAGCCCCTAGCTGATATGCGGGCCCAAAGCAGCACTGCATACCACTGGAACCAAGCTAGCCCACAGCCAGGCGATCACCATCCACAGGTCCTATTGTTCTGGCCCTGTCCCTCTGCAGGAAGTCTTGGCCTAGCCTCCTGGACTTTGGCCAACCATACATACAGGACTCTAAACAGAGGGCAGGCTGTATTTTGGTCAATTTCATGTTTTGTTTAGCCACACAGTATATGACGTTTTTAAGTTTTGAATCAGCTGCCAACATTTAAAGACGCGAAATTTTTAAATGTCACCAAAAAAAACAAAACAAAACAAAACAAACCCAAACTCTAGGGCTTTCTCTTCCAAACCCAAAGTTCTGTTCCCAAAGCCCAGCAGCTGTCCCTGATCCCAGAAGGACACAACCCTACAGACTGTCACAGTTGTCACAATGGCCATAAAGTGCTGCAGCTAGTGTTCCTATGTCATATGGGCAAAGCAGGGCCTACAACACATCAGACTAGGGTCACACTAGCTCTTGGTACACAATAAAGACTTACCAATGTGTGTGGACAGAGACAAAGAGCAGATAAATCAGATAAACCCTGGGCTTTAAAACACCCAGGACTTCCCAATTGCCACATTGCTTCCTTGCAAAAGCCCTGCCCCACCTTACAACTCCTAGGGCCCCTCCCACAGCTGAGTACTCCTGCAGCAGGACAGTAATCTGCAGGCTGTGTCTAGACCTCTGGCATCATTATACGGTCTTTGCTTAAAGGTTAGGCCTTTTAGTATCTAGGCAAAGTAGACCCAGCGCTCCTGGCATCTCTGCCCCTTCTAGCTAGCCCAGACAAGATTCCCTATCCCTATTTGTCCGTCAAGCTGAAAAGGAGAAATCTAACAGCAAGAACTCACAAAGTCAAGGCTTCTTAGGTTGCTGCCTGCAGGAGGCCTGCCCCTCTTTGAAGCTGGTAGCCAATTCTTCCCTCTTTCTCTCCAGTAAATGAAACTCTACAGGGTTTTCAAGGTCAGAGCTGTATTGGCAGGAAGAACTCTCTTTGTTCTTCTACCTCAGACTTACCCCAAACACAGACAATGTCCCCAACAACCAGTTCCTGCTGGGTGGAGACAAGGACTAGGCAGGTGCTTCCTGTGGCCCCCAGGAGTCCTGCTTCCGTGGATACAGAATCTCTGTGGGCCCAGCTTCCAGAAGCTCCAACTCAGAAAGAAGTTTGGGAAGAAACAGCTGCCAGTCCTCAGAGAGTGTACCCACAGCCCAGGGAGGGAGTCAAGGCTCAGGATGGGTTTGGTCCCTTGTTGGTGGCTGAGGATGTTACTTCAGGCTATTTGTCTCAGTCCCCTCACTTAGAAAATAAGGAAATAAATACCCAATTGGAGAGACTCAACCTTCTAACAAGACCCAGAGGAGCTGTGGAGATCATAAAGTGCCATGCCCGAGCTAATTATTCCAGCACCTGGCATGGTGCATGGCATGCAGTAGATGTCTAATGGACGTTTATGCAGCTTGAGCTATGCCATACTGGGTGCCAAGTGGAGAGGAGGCCTAGGCTGCCTATGGGAGGTCTGCCCTTCAAGGGCAGGTAGTAAATGCACAGAGGTAAGAGCCAGAATCCTGTGGGATCCAAAGAGGGGTCCTGGGCTCCTTGAGGCAGGAGTAAGAGATTTGAGACTTATAGCCTCCACCTCTGTCCTCTGGACTAGTTCAAAAGTGGCCAGGCCCACTTGATAGTTTCACTTGCACATTTGTGTCATGTGTACCAGGAACCTGAAAATGCCATAGTACTGTATGGTCCATGCTTTCACAGACACTCAGTAGCTCTTACATGCAGTTAGAGAATAAACAAAGAGGACCCAGACAAGAGGACATATCTGCCAGTCTTGATCGGGCTGTGGCCACCAGCAGTTTTAAAGGCTATGTGGTCAGCAGATCATTCTGGCTCTTCTGTACTGGCCTCAAGACCTCGGACATGTCAACAAGCCCTCTGTACCCTTTTCCCAGCACAGGAGCAAGCTACTGATTCCAATAAGAAGCACCCAGCCCAAAAGAGACCACACATTCTGGCTCATCCTCTACCTCCCTCAGTCTCAGCCTTCACCTCTCCTTACCTGCCCTTTAACTGGTTCACACTCTCCAGGCACCCACCCTCCCTTTTCACCTCCACAGCCTGTCCTGTCCAAGAGGACAGAAAAACCCTAATCCTCAAAGCCTCTGTCCTCACCATATTCTCTGTGTCAATGTCTTTGCCCTTGCTTTGCTACCCGAGGGACTGATCTCTCTCAAACCCCCAATACTATCGCCATTTCGCCCGATTCCTTGGGAGACAATCCATCTGCTGCTACACTCTGCCACTGGCAGCAAAAGAAAGAAGGCAGCCAACATGTCTAGCCCTTGTCTACTTGGGTATGTCCCTTACTCACTTGGCCCTGCCATCCCTCTCAGTAGGGCTAATCTCTCCAGCCCTGTAGCTCAATTTGGCTACCCAGATTGAGGCAGAGTGCTATTCGTAGGACTGAGGAGGAGCTAGACTCCCACAGTGTCCAGCTCAAGAGGCTGGGCAAGGGGCACCAGGGAAGCAAGCCTAAGCACAGGGGTTAGGACCTGAAGGATGGAGCAGAAGGCATCTGCCTGGATGGAGGGAATACAAGGTGGGGAGCAAGCACAACACAATGGTGTCTTCAAGGCTTCGAGCACTTTGCTGTAATTTTACAAATTCTCTCAAGACTCCCAAAAGTCAGGAACTGCTATTACCTTCATCTTACAAGTAAGCAGGTAGAGCTGGGTTTGACACAGACTCTGACCTGGGACATCTGCTTGAGTCAATAGGGAGCCCAGAGCACACTGGCTGGGACAGCAAGGATGAGAAGAGTCTGGGGGCTCAAGGGGCTTGTTCCGCCCTTAAAATCAGCTCTGCTGTCCCAGCAGACCCACCCTAGTGTATGCAGATGAAAACCCCAGGGGGCACCTGGCAGGAGCAAGAGGGTTGCCAGCAGATGTGTCTGAGGACCCCAGTCCCCCAGCCTCCTTTCACCATTTGCCAGAAGCCTGAAAAGAGGCTGCTGCTGCTGAAGAGCCAAGAAGGCAGCCAGTCAGGAGGCGTGCTCAGTGGCCACACCACAGGCTGCGTGGAGCTGTTGCCAGGGCGGCTGAAAAGTCTGCCTTCACAGGCAGATCGCTGTAGCACATGCTCTCTCTGGACTACCAGCACAACGTTCAATAGTAGCAACCTCAGTCATGGGCTTCAAGCTCCTGTCCCAGAGAAGCAGCGCTCATGGGCAAGACATCTACCATCTGGGATGCTGGCTCCTCAGGTGGGGTCAGGGGAAGTGGAGCTAAGAAGAGGCTGAGTGGGGGGAGAAAGGTCCCCAACTGAGTGAGCTCCTACCAGGCCAGATCAGGGTGGTTATAGTCCAGACTACTTACTGCTAAGGGCTATGTGTGTAGTCCAATATAACACAGAAGATAAATTCCAAGCACTGTGAGAAACATGTGAACCTGGACTAAGAGCAGAATCACAAAACTGCTCAGAACCAGGAATCCATGTGCCAACGTGGCAATCAGAGGTCTAGAATAGTTTTCTCTAACACTGCACTAGAAAGAATGCAGGGTTTCTGAGAGTGCACAGAGAAGCTCACATTCACCACACAGGTGCCACCACCACCGTTTGAACCTTCCCCTAGATTCAGGAAAATCGGCAGACTACCAACGGCGCTCAGATCTGAGTTCTACCTGGACTAGAGTCACTTACCAAAGCCTCTTTCTTTCTTGACCCCTGAGCCAGTAAGGAAGTTGCTGGTCCCTATTATGAACACACGGAGGGAGGCACGCTAGGAATGAACTGACACACAGTGCTTTTCAGAAGACAGAAACACGCATGAAGTCTCTGCAGGACTGCTTGCTCTGTGTGTGTCCAGAACAGTCTGCCTGAAGCCACAACACTTATCCCATGACTTGCTGGGTGGAAAGGAGTCCAATCTCCCTGCACACTGCAAATCTTCAGACTAGAAATTAAGCCACTCTGACTTAGAAGCAAGAGACTGCTGCTCAGGTGGGCACCCTGAGACCAGGCTCTGAAGATAGCCCACAGTCTACTGTCTACCTGGACTTAACTAGGTACCTACGCATAAACTAGCACGGTGCCTGGGATGCCTAGCTGGAGAAGAAATACAGAAGAAAGAATCTCAAATCCTCTCATGGTCCAGGGAGAAGCACTTGCACTTCACATCGTCCTAGGTTTTTGCAGGCCCAAGCCTGTCTCTATGGAAAGCTGGAAAAGGCCTGCCTATAAAGAGACCCAGGACTGGTACCCGGAGTCAGGGCTGCTGTGTGATCCAAGCTAGCTGCGTTGTTTAGTTTTGTCACCTTGACACAGAGGAGAGGGAGAGCTTATTTAAGAAGATGCCTCCATCAGTCTGTTCTGTGGGCAACAGCACCCTTGGGCAGGAATGGTCTTCGGTTCTATACAAAGCAAGCTGAGTGAAGCAGAGAGCAAGCCAGTAAGTGCCCTTTCTCCATGGCCTCCGCAGTTCCTGTTCAGTCCCTGCCATGACTTAGTAAGTGGGGAAGCAAAATAAACAACCCTCCTCCCAAAGTTGGGCTTTTGGTTTGGTCATGGTGTTGATCACAACAGGGACAGGATGGGCAAGAGCAGAAGCAAGGCCTGCAAGCATCCTCTTTGCTGCTACTTCAGCCTCCCCAAGACAGCACACTGGCAGTCCCACAGGGAAGGAAGTACCTTGCAGTTGACTTGAAGAACTAAGCAGAACTCTTCGGGAAATGAAATGAGAGAAGGACAAAGAGCCGCAGCTGAGTTCTGTAACCACTAACATAAACTCTTAGCCTGTAGACATGGAAGGCTGCAGTTTACATTTGGCAAGGGGCAAGAAACAGCAGTAGCAAACATGGCCAGCAAGCTCCTGACTCTTTTGAGGCTCAACAGCCCATCTGGCCCTGTCCTACCAGGGTCCACAAAGACACACTGAGGCCTGGCTGCCAGCTGCAAGCAAGTCCTACGCACCTATTACCAGGGTTATGGTGCACCTAACAAGACCAGCATACAGCCCCACCTGCAACACCATTACTCTCTGTTCTCCAGAAGCCTGGGGCTGTGGGGGAGGAGAAAGACAAGGCTACTATCTGGGATCTGTGAATTACCTAGAACTTCAGGGAGAGACACAGGACAGACCACAGATGCGAGGAGCTGGCCCTCCTAGGCTGAGGTTCTTTACACAGTTCCTCTGGCATAAAGATACTCAGCTATTTCCAAAAAGCAGGACAGTATGACCTCTGACGCCCTCAAGGCTTTTTTCCTTAGTTCTCACAGGGAAGATAGATTCTCCCCACCCGCTGCTGTCAATTCTGAAACCCTAAGGATTCCAGAGATCTCCAAGTGCACTCAGATAAGCACACCTCCACCACCATCTCTGCAGACAGCCAACAGGCCCCATGTCTACAGAGATGGTGAGCTGGGGTACTAGAAAGGAGTGAAGCCACAGACCTCGTATAACAGAGACACGGACGTTATTTACAAAGCCTTTTCAAAAGCGATTAATATACTCAGCATTCAGAACATCACAAAATTATCAGGTGGCCATTAAGAGGAGGAAAAATCTGGTTTGGAGATACTGAAGTCAACACTTTGCTGGTCTCCTTCAGACCCTGGTTCAACAGAGCAGCTGCCAGTCCTATTGCAGGAATGAATTCCTGACACTAGTTGCAAATGTATTCACAGGTGCTAGCTTCCTGCAGCAGCTGAACATGCCTTTGGACCTGGGGTTATAAAGGCCCAGGTTTAAACAGTTATATGACCTTAGGCAAGTCCTTAGCTGTCTTCAGCCTTGCTTGCCAGACTTGTAAGTAGTGTATTTCCCAGGACTATCTGAGGTTTGGGGTCACATATTCTTCCAGCTCCAGGCAGCCAGACCAGGGAATGTGCATAAGCTCTTGGAAGCTCCCTCCTCCTACCCTACTGCACCGGATCAAACAGTCTGGACTCTCTGCCATGGGCAGAGCAACTATAATTTGCCTGTGGGACAATCTTATCCCAGCCCTATGAGTAAAGAGGTAAGTACCCA
Source organism: Sigmodon hispidus (assembly GCA_004025045.1). Lineage (NCBI taxonomy): Eukaryota > Metazoa > Chordata > Mammalia > Rodentia > Cricetidae > Sigmodon > Sigmodon hispidus. The sequence continues at coordinate 49,086 of PVIH01005814.1, forward strand.
CCAACTTGCCTGGTACTTGACAAGTGACAGACCCTACCTGAATAAGACCCCTTCCCTCAAGACCAGGCCAGAGTTCCTTTGCTGGGCAGACTCCCAACTGGCACTTCCTAGCCCTGGCTCTGGTCCAAGCGGTGCCCCACTCCAGCACCTCACCACCCAACAGCAGCCTGTCTCTCCACTGCATGGGACGTGCATGACTTTCCAGATTCTCATAGTAACACCTTCTCAGAGTTTCGGAAACAAACCAAAGTCATTTGCCAACTATTTTCTCCCATTAATCTCACAATGCATTTGCTATTTTCCTTCCATAATGACTCATTTAGCAACAACAGAGCAATTAGGCACACCACAGAATATTGATTTTCTAAGTGGAAGAAATGTCAGCACAAACATCATTTTCTGCTTGTCTTGGGCCATCTCTTGCTACATGATGGGGTGAACCTACTGTCAGGGTTCTGAGATCTCAAACAGAACCTCCAATGTATGATGATATGACAGAATGATAAAATGATAATGACCACACATACAATCTCAGGTAGACCTCATGCCCTCGAGGGACCTGTCATATCACTGAAGACAATGGAGAGTCTGGTCCAGGCATAGGCCCATGTGTCACATTGCAGAACTGTGCTCATCAGTGTGGCTTATTTTCAGTGGGCTGAGGATGAAAATTCCATTCCCTTTTGAAATCTATAAAACAGCAGATCCAATCCTGACTCATACTTCCACCTCAGTACAATCCCATGCTGCCCATCCAACCTCTAAGCTCAGAGCAGCTGGACACTCGTCTTCCTCCCGCCACCACAGCCCAAGATGAACACCTCATAATTCTAGAACACTCCAAACTACCTTCCAAAACACAGGGCAAGAGGAGGAGAAGGTAGCTGTCAGGAACAGCCAGCTAAGTGGGGCATCTGATAGGCACAGGTGCCAAAGCCAAGCCCACAGTGGGAAAACTAGTAACCAGGGATTCTACTCATTTCCAACCGCAGATACTCCAAACAAGGGGAAAGACAGCTGGAGAAGCAACAAGTCCCCACAGCTCCACCCTAGCCAACAGACTGACATTTATCCTGGGAGCAAATGGTTCTTGGTAGCTGCAGGGGGGAAAGCTGGCGAGTGTTAATTTAAAATACAAACTCTGTGCCTTTGGGAGTGATAATTACTCTCTCTGAGTCTCTCTAGTTCATCTGTAAAATGGGATGATTTCAGTTCTGCCAAAGTCTGTCTATCTGTGTGTCTTTCTCTCTCTCTCACACACACACACTCACACACGAACACCTCATCTTCAGCAAAGGAGCTGGAGCATGGTCTGTCTCATCTATCTAGCAGACAGATACTGTGCAGTCAGTGTGGGCAGGAGGCACAGTAGCCAGCACCCCTCTACTGGCTTCAGAAACATTAGCACATTGAAAAATCATGTCTTGAAGAAACCTACTTCCTCTGGCTCACCGAATGCTGGCCACCTGTATGTACAATGGGAGTCTCTCAGCCCCAGAAGAATACAACACCTGTAAGAAGTTCTAAGAAACATTCCCACAGAAGCTCTGGACAGAGGGGAAGATAGGGGAGTATACCCCAGCTTGGAGAAACAGGACTTTCCCCAATTTCCAGTGGTATGTTGGGGCAGATCTGTGCCTCAACTTCCATTTCTAGCATGAGAAAAAGCAAGAGACCACATACCAACATTTTAACAAGAGTCAATTAAATAAGGACTAGAAATCTCAAACACAATCTCCTCCAGGCTACCAATAACCTTCTAAGGTCCAGAAACTGGGAGACTTCAAATTCCTGAAAAGGACCAGGCAGACACGCCTACCTTATCCTCTCCTGCTTGAAAACTGTACTTCTAGCCACAGGTAAGCACCACACCCTTCGGCTTTCAGAATAAGGAGCAGGGTCACACACCAGAGAAAACTAATATAGGAACAGAGAAACCAGGAAGAACGCAGACTCACAACACATTTGTGGATCCCAGAAGAGGCATGGCCAGCACAAGGGCCACAATGGGTATGGTATAGCACTAGCAACTCCCCCAAACAACTCAGTGCCCTCACTTTCTCTTAGAAAGAGGGCTCCTTGAAAGGTCAAGGACTCCAGGAACCATGGCTCCTCTGGAAGAACTCCTGCAAACCCATCCAAGGCAGACCCATCCATAATGGCACAGACTTTGCTCCCAGCAAGGACAGTGCTCTATTAATTATTCAGAGGACAGTACAATTATGCAAATCTGTGGACAGCCTCTGCCCAACTACTACCTTCTGCAGAAAGCCTGGGGTGGGGAGCAGAGCCAGAGCTGCTGTGTAGAGGAGCCACTCATCCTACAAAAGGGACAACTCCCAATATCCTAGCTAAGATTAGTACTGGTCAAACCACTAACCCAGTGAGGGTGTGACACACGCACGCACGCATGCACACACCAGCTGGAAACTACTTTGAATGAAGATCAGCTCTGGATACCTTAAAACATCACCCCCCTGCAACTTGAGCCACAATGCCATTAAGCAAGGCTCACTCCTGCAGATTCTGAAGGCAGGGAATGCATCCAAAGTTCTGTCTTGAACATGCTTCTGAGGAGAGGGAACACCTCAGGCTAATGTTTACCAAACGATGCTCTGCAGGAACACTCCTGCAGACTCCTGTGCACAGCTGCTCCTAGGGAACCCTGGGTTAAATCAAAGCAGAATTGGTGTCTTTACGCAGGATCTCTCAAAGACTCTAACCTTCTGGGGCGAGGAAGCAAACCTCCATGGAACACAATGTGTATAGTCTCACATTTAGAAACCTCTGAAACTGATTTTGAGGTAGTCCCCCACCCCCAGATAGCTTTAGGCTAGGAAAACCCTCATCCCCAACCCATCATCCCCAGCAAGATCATGGTGTTCTGTGAAACTTAGTTTGGGAAACAGTCTTATAGGCTAGGAGTGTGCCAAGCAGGAGAGCAGGCCCTTCAGCTAGTCTGAAGAGACTATAAATGTTCCCCACAGGTAGCTAGGTACAGGCTCTGAAATAGCGTGGAGTAAGTTGTCATGACCCTTATCCACAGCACCAAAGCTGCACACCAGGAATTCTGGGGCAAAGCTGAGACCACCTCAGGTACCCATGGTCTGCAGCCCATTCACCAGCCCTCCCCACTACACCCCATCACAGACCCAGAGTGAACAATGGGTTAACTATCCACCATCGCCATAGTCTTTGCCCAGACCCTCCAAGGCAGTGATCAAAGTCATATCCACAGTCTAACTTGGAGAGCGGAGTGCTGTGAAAGCCAACACCTTCCTGCCCTGTTCCCCATCACCCCCAACACAGACCCAAACACAGCTATTGCTCATCAGTGCCATCCCAAGTAGCTTCATGCAATGGAGGAACCACAAACAGAGAGGACATACAAACTGCACTTCATGAGAACACTCATCCACGGAGAGCCTGCCTGCCTACCTCCCTGAGACTTCTCCACTACAGCATCCTCCAGCAGAGTCCCTGGTGGCCTAGACAGTCCCCAACTCTCCTGGCAGCCACCCTATTCTCATGCGGGAGACAGTGAAATACTCAGGCAAAACCTGAGTATAATCCCATCTCTGCTAATCACTGTCAAGTGACTTACCTTTGAAAACCTCAATTTACACATCTGTAAAATAGGGAGAGGGCAGCACTACCTAGTAGTTAAACTTAGACATGGGCGATGGTCTGCTTAGGTTTGAACCCTAGCTCTGGCAACAAGAGTGCATGTGGCTTGGCCTGTCATGAGTATAAAGTGCTGTAGAAGAATCTGGCCCAGAAGAGGCTCACTGTGTGACCAGCACACTAGAGGACCCTGACTTTGTATCCAAAGAAATTCTAAGTCTCTAAGTCCACTGTGAGGCTAACTCTACTATCTAAGACCAAAGTCATTAATTTATCAGACAAGGAAGATAAAGTAGGAGTTGTCTAGGGCATCAGCAATGGTGTGTTTACTACCTAATACCTGGCAAAGGGACTTCAAAAATAAGCAGTTTGCTATTATTAACATTATCAGAACATGAACACAGAACATGAACATGTGAGCAGAGACCGCAGGAAAGACAGTTGATAGGACCACACTGAGACTCCGTTTTCTCCTCTTAAGTGAGGATGGTAGTAACATCTATAAGGGTGAAACAGAAAAGCATAACACCCGAGGATAGCCCATCTTCAGTGCCCACTCAAAGGAGTGCCATCCTACACCAAGAGAAGCCTGTCATGTAGACAGCAAGCTGAAAGCCGTCTGCATCCCGCCCAGCTCCAGGGGTTTCTCACCGGAGTGCAATGAACCAAGCCCAGCAAAGACTTCAAGCACCTCCAGTGTGCGCGCACACACACACATACCCGCCAGGAATCCTGGACCCGCTTTACTAAAACAGGGAATTTGAGGCTCAAAGGAGAACAGCAGGTGGCACTAGGTCTCAGACAGGCTCTGGGAGATGACTCCTCAGCATATAGTAGTGTGTGAACTATAGGGGACAGAGCTTGAAATGGGCTGCCAGGGGCTCCAATTCCAAGACCCTGTCTCATAAGCCAGACCCCCTTATTCCTCTCACCCACCATCCGGCAGATGACCCGAATGGTCTGCCACGCCCCCTCCCCCCCACATACACACAAGACAGGTCCCTCTAAGTTGTGCTGAGAACTCTGTCTGGAGAGCAAGCCCTCCTTTCAGCTCTAAAACATTGACTTGTTCTGCCCAGGGGCTTTGCCTTCATAGAACTGGGCTTGGATTACATGGCAGCCGATTACTTCATCCTGGGAAATTGTTATCACTTCTCTGCATCTCAGCTTCACACTTGAACTAGGGAACCAGAACGAGGAACAGGCCCTGATGACTGCTGTAGGCTCAATACTGGACCTGGAGATAGAAACAAGTGCAAGTCCTGCTTTGCCCTCCCCTCTCTGAGCTCACTCACCTACTGATCACATCTCAATACTCAGCCCCATCCAAGCACCTCCAGGGAACCCAGAGCACTGGCATAATGACACTTTCCAAAGAGGGAGCTGGACAGTAAACACCAGTGTGAGAAGTTTGCCACAGCTCAAGAGCAAGTGCCTTCTTGATCAAGAGTGTGAGCTGCTGCTTCATGGGGAAACTCCAGTGAGTGCTGGTCTCCTTTGACCCTGAACTTACTTCTTTCAAGGACTCTTCTTGGAAAAGGCATTACAACCTTAAAGCAAATGGCAAGCCCAGATAAGGGTGGGATCTCAGCTCTGATTGGGCTTTGGCCAGGGAATGGACTGCCTGAACAGAGTTCTCAGGAGTGGCAAGGGGTCGATTACACACTGAGCTTCAGTTTCCCCATCTATGAACTAGAAAACAAGGCCCCTCTGCTGTGAGGAATCAAGAACAGAGCACCAGATATGTTCAGACAAGCTGCTGGCACACAGCTGGGTCAGACTCTGCCCCTCTACAATGGTTCTCAACTTGGGGCAACAATTCTCAGACTTGGAGGAGACAGAAGTTACTCAACCAAAGAGTGTAATCCAGCAGGTCTAGGGTGGAGACCAGGAACCTGTATTTTATCAGGTGACTCTTCCCTACTTTGAACATCTGTGACAAACTCTATGCCAGCCACTTCTGCAGTCTGGTGTGGGGGGCTGGAAAGAAGGAATATATGGGAACAGGAACAGGGGGTGGGGCCAAGTACAATCCATTAATAAATCTCCTCCCCAGCCAGAAACAGTAATTATTGAGGCTCAGACATTCTTCACGTGCTAACAATCTGCAGCTGCAATACAATGCTCTGATTATGAATGTCAAAAAGACAGAGCATGAAATTAACTTCCCCTTCCTTAGTCAGTAGGCACAGGGAGAGGCTACACTAATATACTGCCCTCAGCATGAAAACTCCCTATGGCAATGTGGGATCTTATTAGGGTGTGTGCCACCCTTGTGCCATCTATCTCTCTGCCCAATGCTCTTTTACAATCTAGCCAGGCTGATGTACAATCAAGCAAAAGCCTGCTTGTTCAAGAAAGGTCAAAACAGTGGGCAGGAGGGTTAACAAAGAAGGGAATTTACCAGGGCAGCTGAGAGGAGGTTAAAGAGCCCCCAAGTGGGAGTGTCCACTGGAAAGGGGGGTGGAAGACTGCTGCACTAGAAGAACTCACCTTACAGGTAACAGATACAGAGAGATGTCCTAAGAGAGGAAGCTGGACTCAGCGCACACCTGTGACTCTTGCGGTCCCTGCTCCAGCCTGGCCATAAACACCAAGGTACCCATGAGTGGCAGCAGAAGGTGGACAACAAACGCCTCACAGGTTACCTTTTGCAAGACGCTCAGGAGTAGGGCCTTGAGGCTGCTCACTGGCCCATCTCTCTTAGGAAACTTAAGGATATGCAGAGTTATACACTAACAGTACTAAATACTTCCATGAGGCACACAGCACTGTTGGTGCTTCTGACCAGCCCACTGTAGACACACCTTCAGGAGTCAGAGGCATGTAGGCCTCCTTAACAGGCAAAGGCATTCTTGGCATGTTGCCAGGATTAGGGTTAACCTCCAGCTTTGGGGGTCAATGCTTGGTCTAAGAATGTCTAGGGAGTCCCCAAGAAAGGTGTTAGGATGGACACTCTCTTTCTTCCTCTCCTGGGATTCACTACCTGCCTAGCATGGACAGGATGTGTAGCACCTAAGTGATGGCATTCTGAAGTATTTAATCCCAAATTCCAAACAAGAAAGTCTATGTCTGCATGCAGAGTAGCACATGGGTAGATAGCCAAGTGTCCATAGGGCTTAGCTCTCTAATTCAGGAGGGAATGGGGAAGCAGGCACAGCATGGATGACAGGGGGAATGTCCATGTCAACTGCATTAGTCCCTCTGAGCCTTCTTAGGGTCATGATGAGAAAGAAAGGCCTGGCTTGCCTACAGTAGTCAAACCAGATGAGCGCACCAGACCACAGTCTTCAGCTTACTTGAGGACTGAAGACTGCACAGGAGCACTGAAGGGGTCCAAGGACAAGGAGCTGGGTCCTTAGTGGAGTATGGCCACGACAGTTAGCTAGGTTCTGTTTTGGCTAAGGGAGACTACCCCTTGCATGGAGCGAGTCGGAAATGGACCAGTTTCATGGAAGAAAGGCCAGTGAGTAAAGAGGGTAGGCCTTAGGCATGTCACCGGGAGCTCTGAGGATAGGATATCTTTAGTTCAATCCAGACCTGTTGCCCACACCTACTCACAAAGCCCCTACAGGATAGGATGCTTACTCAGGGCCCTCCTTGCAGAGACAGATTAATGGACAGCAGAAATCTGCAACCATAAGAGCTTCTCTGGGAAGGAGCTCTTTACCCTCAGAGCAGGGAGAAGCTGAACACAGACTGTTACCACGCAAGGCACCAGCCACTGGGCAGGGAGGGCTGTTTCTCCTTCTGGCCTTTTCAGTCTATGATCTCTAGGGTGGTCTTCAAAAATAGCCATTACTTAGAGCCCAGCAATTAACTTTCTGGTTCAAATAATATTTTGCAAAGAAATTCCATTAAAGAGTTGATTTGCCTATCCTCTGATATGGGGCCTGGAAATAGACAAGGCTACTTGGGGAATAAAGACACTCCCTCCACCCCCAGGCTGGCTGTCACCAGGACCTGAGCTCTACTTAGTATGTGAGATTGAGAGGGAAGTCCAAGGGCTGCTGCTGGGTAAATTATCCCCCCAGGAAGTTAGGCAGCTTATCACAAAACAGGCCAGCATTTCCAAGTGCCCAGAAAGAACTGCCTATGTGGACAGGAATGTGCACATGGACACCCAAACATAGACCACACACGCACACGTGCACACACAAAACTAAGCACCTGGGCAACACAGTATATATAAACACACACACAAAGAGAAACACACATGAAGAAAATACACAGTAATAATGTGGCAGTCAGCACTTATGAATACTTAGATTGAATCATTTACCTATATTTAACCTACAAAAATTATAAAACTAAATATGGTCTAATCCAACAGGATGCCAAACTGACCTGTTGCAAATGTTTTATATATATGCTTATTCAAAATACATAGACATATACAAAAATACCTACGTGTCACACATATACACCTTCCCAAGGACAGATGCACACTTGCAAAATATATAGAGTATGCAGATGGATGTGTGCTTGTTCACTAGACTCTGAAACTTCAGCTGGGCAACCTAGAGCTGATCACTAGCTAATTTCCAACATTCCTTAAAATATTATCCAGCTCAGATATCTAAAAGGTCCACAAGGAACCTGCATATATAAAAGGAAGGCAATAAAAATGAGAAAGCAAAAATAAATTGGCTATTGGATGCATCCAGGTTGCGTTCTGTGGCTTCTCTCTCCTCTGAGCTACAGCTCAGTATCACACACATGGTACTAGCTAGGCTTGCCCATGCTCTTTAGGCTCCAAGGAAATTGATACATAGGGAAGAAGTCTAACTAAAAAAGGCCAGGCTGTTATGTGGACTCAAGTTTCCCTGGACCTTTCAGCCCCTTCTCTGTCTAACCAGTGAAGGACAGATGCCCTCTCCAAATATCGTGTAAATATAAGCTTCCTTGTAATGATTATCGGTTCAAGAATAAAATCTGATTCCCCTATGGAGGGGGAGGGGAAAAAGACATGAGAGCCAGTAAAGCCTTCCTTTACAGGAATGAGTGAATAATTTCTCACCAGGGCTCAGATAACATCTAGGGCCCACCCACACAAGGCCTCCTGGCGCTGAGGAAGGCCAGACTGCAGGGGGCTCTTTTGGAAAATTCAGAACACAAGGAAGGACAGAAGAAGTGAGCCTGGAGGAAACAGCAGAGCTGGCCACTTGACTCAGGAGAGCAGTCATACTAACAAGCAAATTAATGCAAAGAAAGAAATGCCATTTTTCTGCCTTTCCAAAATGAAAGAGACAGTTTTAATGATGACAGACAGCTCATCTCTTAGAGGGTGTGAAGAAATGCCAACAGGTAGCCACCCAAAACTCATGGGCAGAGAATAAACCAGTTTAGGCTTTTGATATGCCTTTTTTTTTTTTTTTTTTTTTGTCAAAAACTTCAAATTCTTTAACTTAGTAATCCTATTTCTAAGACATATTCCTATGGGAAAATAAGAAATGTAGACAAAAAAAGAATGCTTAAGGATTTAAATTAATAGAGTTTGTAAAGTAAAGCTAAATGCTAAATGATTTAAAGTAGGAACGGCTCAGCCGGAGCTGGAACACTGGACATTTAAAACAGATCTGTAAACCATACAGGAAAGCTCTGTCCTGCCAGGTGTACCAGACCCTCACTCTGCTCTGGTCAAGGTTAACAACAATCTCCCCTATGACTCAGTTCCTTTTATGAGAAGCAGCAGCATCTATGAGCCCACTAGAATTATGGAATGACACCCCATGAATGACTGTTAGTCCCAGCCTAGAGATGAGAAAACTGAGGCCTACCAAACAAAATGGCCTAATACTTGAAATCCTACAGTTAGGCTAAGTTCTTTCATACATTATGTCTTACTTAATCAAATTTTAAAAACATTTAAGAAGTGTGTGAGACCCAGTATTAAATGCTAAGGAAACAGCATAAAATAAGATCAAATATTTGTGATTAAATACAGACTATATCAATACCAGTATCTCCATCATTATTTTCATTGTGCCCACTTTGTAGATATATAAACTGAGGCTCCCAAAAACCTAAGTGACTTGCTCCAGGAATAGCTTCAAAGCCAATATACCTAGTAACTGTCTAAACTGCGTCTTGCAGTCAGTACATTTCACAAACCAGTCCCAAGGGAAAGCAGACAAGGACCTGATGTTCCATTCTTGTGCACAGCAGGACAGAAACCAGCACACAAACATGGCCTGGGAACAAGCATACTTCTTGTTCTTCATCCAGCTTCCTGACTCTTCCTCCAAGAGTTACCTCACTCCTGGAGATGGAACTCTGCCTACTCAGGGACAGGTGAAGGTCCCTGTAACAACCCCACCCCCAACTTCCAATTATCTCCCCTCCCTGGTTCTACACCTGGAATCCCCAGAGAGAAACTCTCAAGTGTGGGAATTGAATTTCACACAATCTTTGGAAGGCACAGTGCAGCTCTTAACTACATGCACACCAGCCTTACTTAGCTGCACCTGACTGCCTGCTTTTCCAAGCTAAATGTCCCACCAGGCCAACTGGCAAGAATGACAAGGTATTGCCACTTCCACACTATAGGCAGAGAGCTAGAGAGGACATCTAGAGGGCCAGAGCCCCTAGAAATGGTATCGGGAGAAAAAAAGGAGAAGGATTGTTAGCTGACTAACCTCCTAGCTCAGTGACTTGGTTCTGGAAAGGCAGAACCTCACATCCTTTATTGTTTTTCCCAAATTAACCTCCACAGGCTGCACAAGGAAAGTGCTTATGCCAGTACCTGGTCACCTGGACAGTGCTGGCCAGCACTCATTTCTGCTACCCAAGAGAAATGAGTGCCTGCCCCTGATGCTTACTGCCAGAGCCCAAGGGAGAAAGGAGTGTCTGAGAGGCCCAGAGATCATAGAGACCAGCTGGGAACCTCGCTGGAGCAATTTTCAGTAGATTAAGTACAAGGGCTCTAACTTGTCCTGTAGCCTTTAAACCCCCAAGTCCCTGCCAGCCTGACCCAAGCCTCACAGCCAAACAGCAGCAGCCCACACCTAGGCACAGAACCACCTGGTTTCCAGTCTCTGGATGGAGAATTCCAGAACAACAAAAAAAGAACCTCCCCACCACAGCAGTCTGCAGAGCACACAGTCAGTAGGCAACAATGCCTCTTTAGCAGCCATACAAACCAGACAGATTCACCCACACTTAAGACTCAAGTGACTGACCAAGATAGCCCTAACCTGTTCATGTATATGGAGGGCCTCTGGGGTCAGGGTTCACACAGATACCCCTGGAAGCCTTTATTACCTTCCCATCCTTGTCCCTCATGCCCTCACTGCTTGGTATTTCTGTATTTACCTCAGTATTTGTCCCAGCCCCAGAGACAGCACAGCAGTCAGTGGAAGTGCCATGGAGAAGGGATTCAATCTCTCCTCTCTCTGTCATCCCATTCTGCTTGGCAGCACAACACTCACAAGAGTGCAGAGGTTGACCATGAAATTAGGGGTGGGAGTGGATCCACCACAGCTGGTTACTCACTGAACTCCAAGAACAATGACCCCAGGGACTGCCCCCAGAGAATCATCTGCCAGTTCACCCAATAGCAGCCAACAGATCTATTCCTGAACAAAGCACAAGCTGAGACCCCAGCCCTGGCAAAGCCCATTTCAGCTTCTAGACTGGACAGGATTTCAAAAACAGTCTCCCTGTCTGTTCACAGAAACCTGGGCTCCTTTCTGGTATCAGAGAGGCCATTAGGCCAGATTTTGCTTATTGAAAATTAAAAAGACAATTCTACACCGCTGCCAGTGACATTCAGCTCCTCTTGCTGCCATTCACATGTCCATGGACTTGTAGTTTCACTCTCAAACCTGACTCTGCCTACCCACTCCCCACGCATATAACAAGGCTAACCTGAGACCAGGCTGAACAGAATGTATGTACTCAAGGTTATCTGTGCGGAGTCTGGACCTCTGGCTAGCGTTGCTAGCCAAATGCTTGCTGGCTTTTTGGTGCCCGCTTCCCAGGGTGGAAGGTAAACACCACATGCACACACAACCGGTACCTACACAAGGCCCGGCATGTGAGAACAGAGGGTTCGGACCCTGGCCAGCGAAAGAGCAGAGAAGGGCATGTTCTTGGGGGAGACAGCGGAGCTGGGGGCTGTAGGAGAGGGGAAGGCAGCAAACTGGGTGGCCTGCCGCCCAGACGGACAATAATAACAAAGATGGGAATGGAGATTTTCAAAGACACAGTGGCTGCACCCAGCACTGATCTCTTGACCTGGCTGCATCTTCTGGGGCACCATAGCCACTAGTGAAAGGCCGGGTCCTGCCTTAGGCTGGGCTTGGCAGCTGGGGCAGATGCAGACAGTGGTGGGCATGCACGGGAGAGCTGCTCTGGGCTGAGGGACAAGGTAGGTCTAGTGGTTCTGACTGGGATATAGGAGGGGTACTCTGGGGAAGACGCTAGATATCAATTAATCATCGACACTCCACCTTGGGCAGGAGTTAGAATAACTTGGGCTCCTTTGCTTGCCGGAACCAAGGAGGAAAAGAGAGACATTATCATTCTACCTGTACCTTCCACACAGAAAGTACCAACTCGCCAATGGTAAAAGGGACACAGACCTAGGCAGGAAGACGCCACTAGCCTAAGCTGCTGGGGCTGAATACTAAGAAGGCTTCTTAGAGCCTACTGGCTCCTTCACCTCCACGACACGTTCTAACTGGTACAGACAGGAATCCATCACCGTGCCTGTGCCTACGTGGAAAGGTGTCTGTGACTGACACGACTCAGAGAGAACCAGGGTCCCCAGAGGCTGTGCCCGCCCAGTGCCCCCGCACGGACAGAATGGCTTGCCCTTGCGAGCTGAAACCTGCACATTGCCAGTGACTCCAAAGCAGGCTCAACAACCTCCTCCCCCTGGAATTTCCACACCTGCTCCCGGCTTACCCAGAAGGAAGCAGGGAATAGGAGACACCCCTGGGGACGGGAGGTAAAAGAGGGGGGCAGCTGCCCAGACTAGAGGGGAAAGGCCCATCTTCCCGGGTCCAGGTTATGCCCATCAACCCAGAGCCTGGGCATTGCTCGCTCTGCTCGCCCCAGCCCCCAGCGGAGCACGTGCCCTACTTAGCGCAGATGTGCCCCCTAAGCAGCCCAGCCCCCTGCTCCTCCCCTCCAGATGTTCACCCTTTACCGCGCCACAAGCGCTGCCTGGTCTGGGCAAGAGCCAGCCGCAAATGCCTTTTGTATCGGACACCCGGGGACTCGGCAGGCCAGGGGATGGATCCTGAGGGTGGAGGCGCCACTTCCGTCCCTACCTCCGGGAACTGCACGGCCCGGGAAACAATGCCCACCTCGGCCAGATGAAGCAGGACCGAGCCCTCATGCCTGAGAGGGCACTTGCCTCCCGGCCTCACCCCGGACCTCCGGCAGCCAGTGAGAGCAGCGAAGGGTACAGCCCTGGTCCCATGGCTCGACGGGGGCCCAGTTCCCGGAGTTCCCGGAGGCCGGCGAGGCGTCCCTCCCGCGGGAGCGTGCTCTTCCCGGCTCTGGCTTTGTCCCCGAGCCCTCGGGGCACAGCCCGGGCGACAGCGGGCTCACCTCTCATTGTCCGCGGCGGCGGCGGCGGCTGCGCTCCGGAACCCCGGCAGGATGTGGCGGAAGCTGTGGTTGCGGTCCAGCTTGGGCTGGCTCTTGGTGCGCTTGATGGAGCCCTTGAGGCGGCGGCTGAGGAAGCCCTGCGCGCGGGGCGACAAGAGGGGGAAGGGGAGGCGGGGTTAGCGCGGCGGCGGCGGGCCGGGACCCGCACCCTCGCGGCCCAAGGCGGGCCGGGCTCGGCCCCAGCAGCTCGCGGCCCGCGCCGCCGCTCGCCCGCCCGCCCGCCCGCCAACAGAGCGCCGACGGCCCGGCCGGCGCAGCGCGGCCCAGCCCACCCTGCGCCGCCCGCCGGCCGGCCGGCCCAGCCCGCCACGTCGCCCCCGCCCCTAAGCCGCCGTTGCTATGGCAACGCCGAGCCGAGTGCCTCCGACCGTGGCCGAGGATGCCCGACCCCCCCCCCACCCCGGTGCTGGGAGGAGGGGCAGGGCTTCAGAGGGGTGGGGACCTGGGGAGGTCTCGCGCCACCAGCTGCCCCTCATCTCCGAGCCTTCTTTCTCAACCGGACCACACCCCCAACCTCTGAGAGGATTCCACACCCCGCCCGGTCGGGAACTGACGGGAGAGGTTGCACAGATGAAGGAAACTAAGGCCGGGAGAGCAGGCCCTCCAGCCGGCCAGAGCCTAGCAGCAGCACTCTAGCCATCTAGACCCTTAAGGTAGGCAGACAGGGGCTGCATGTCAGGATGGAAGCTGAAACCCTTGGACCCCAGCAAGGCCAATTCCCATGGGTACAGGATCCCCAGGTGCCCCCCTTAGGGAGGGGCCAGACGTGTTACAAGGTTTGCTGAGTATCCTCAGTTTTGGGACACCGGACTCAGACCATGCATAAATTCACCAGGCAGAATTGAGCTGAGGCTCCAGCTTAAACCTCCATCCCCAACTCACCCCACCCCACCGCTGGACTTGTGGACTAAAGAAAAAGCAGGGGAGGAGGCAGGCATCAGTCACTACATGCAGGTTGGACCAGAGCTCCCCTGATAGATTATGAGGTGTGGGGCTCAAGAGGCCACAGCTGAATTTTACTGAGTGAGCTGGCTAGTTTTTATGTCATTTTGACACAGGCTAGAGTCATTTGAGAAGAGGGAACCTCAACTGAGAAAACATCTCCATAAGATCTAGTTGTAGAGCATTTCCTTATTTAGTGATTGATATGGAAGGGATTGACTGATGTGGGTGGTGCCATCCTGGACTGATGGTCCTGGGTTCCATAAGAAAGCAGACTGAATAAGCCATGAGGAGCAAGCCAGGAACTAACACCCCTCCATGGCCTCTGCATCAGCTCCTGCCTCCAGGATCCTGCTCTGTTTGAGTTCCTGTCCTGACTTCCTTCAGTGATAGACTAAGATATGAAAGCATAAACGGATAAACCCTTTCTTCCCCCAAGTTCTTCTGGTCATGGTTTTTCATCATCGTATTAGAAACTCTACCTAAAGCACTGGGCTTGAAACTGAAGGAGAACTGAGAACTGGAACTCCTTGAGGAGAGCTTGTCTGGGAGGGTGCTGGGACCCACCCACCCACTCAGCCTTGAGTCTGGGTAAGCTAGGGGCAGAAGTGAAGGAGGTGTTTACTCTTTTGATATAGGTGCTGTCAATATGGTCTGAATGTCACATTTCATCCTTCACAGAACAGGTGGGTCTAACAGCCCTCTGACTTCAGAGGGTTAGGTGGACATTTGCTGCATTCTCATCCCCCAGACATGACAAGCTCAAAAATGAACTTAATAAATCCTCTCATGTCACCAGCACACACAGAAAACACCAGAAAAATCTTTTCTGCAAGTGAAGAAGCCTTGCTTAGAGATGAGAGGTCTTGCCCAAGGACATCCAGCTCCAGGGGCTAATGCCAGAGATGTTCCACAGGACACTCCCCTCCCTCACAATTCCCCTCTACATTGTCTTCCTCCTCAGCCTCTCCTGTTTCACCTTCTGCATTCTAAGTGTCCTGCTAGACTAACTAAAATGCCACCTCACCCAAAGACTTTCCTAAGTAGTAATATCCAAATACATCTGTGGCCCCTGTAGCCCACATGACCTGTCCAGGTATTCAAATGCACTTCAGTTCAGTAGGGTCCTGCCTTATGAGGTAAACTGGAGAGACCCTCCTCTAGAGACATAACCCACAGGCAGACTAGGGGAGACAGCAGCCAGGGTCCTGCACCTCCATGCACAAGATAGGTTCTCCCAACCTCAGCCCCACCTGGCTGACCTGTGAGGCTTCCTTCACAGCCATTAAGTTGAGGAGTCCAGCAGATTTGGACTTTTGCTTGGTTTTCATTTTTTGCACTGATGAGGATTTCACAATTGTTACACTCAAGGTACAAAGAACCACAAAGCCCATATTACAGTTTATGGAACCAATTCTATAATAATATTGTCAGTTTGATCCTATTTCTGAGTTTAAAACAAAAACAAAACTATTTTCCCCTCTAAAAGAGTGGGTTGGAGTTTTGCAGCTTTGCCCCGCTTCTCCTCACAAGGCTCAAATACCAGGTGACAGACCTCAGTAACTTCATTCTGAAAAGCAATGCTCTGTACTACATCTCCCTTTACTCAAGCCAGCAATGACCTTGGGACCAGTACTCCAGGAGCCTGCTGCACAAGACACCGGGAGCACAACAGCCATGGGCACTAGGGTGAGCATTGTCTACATTTCCAAGAGGCCCAGAAGCTCAGATGGTGAGGGGTTCTCCAAGGAACCAATGAGGATCCCTCAGAGCCAACAAGCTGTTACTGAAGGTGATGAAGGTCTAGAGAGGTCTAGAGAGGTGAAGGGGCTTTCCCACCATCACTCAGCTAGGTTCATCAAAGGCCCCAAGCTACATTCCGGCACTCTGCCCAGATTCACAGGGCTGGTCAGGTGGTTCATCCCTTGCCCTGGATAAAAGGAGACAAGCCTTTTCTTGTGTTCCTTCATGGGATCAGCTAGAGCCAGAAGTCATGAAGAGTGGCTGGTTGGTATTCAGGACAAGTCAAAGGGCTAGAGAGGGTAGCTCAGGGGTGAGTTTGCCTAGTATGGGTCAGATGCAGTTTGATGCCAATACTGAGGAAAAAACAAAGACTCCAGCCAACCTTTAACTAAGTGGCACGGGACTAAGTGGCAAGGTTCCTGTCATTCAAGTCAGACCTGATGGTGCACATCTTTGATCCCAGCACTCCAGAGGCAGAGGCAGGCAGAGATCTTTGTGAGTTCCAGGCAAGCCAGGGTTATGTAGTGATGAGACATTGCCTCAAAAGACAAATAAACAGTTTCTTCTTTCAGTAAAACAAAGTTCCTGACACCCACATTGGGGTTGTGCTGTAGCATAACTGATAGCCGGTGGCTAAGAACTTTGAGGCGCACATAGGCCTCAAACCCCGCTACACGAGACCCCAGAGAGTTGGCGGGCAAGGCCTGTGACCTCACTGTGAAATGAGTTGGGAATGATTAAACAGGACACAGAGAGCTGACCAGAGCTTTAGGGTACAGACAAAGACATTCAACAAAAGTCAAGTTTATTCTCATAAGGAACCCACTCACATACAGAGATTTCATAGAAGCCCGCAGTGTGAAATAGCATATGCCAGGGCTAGCTCACCTGTGAGGACTAGACATGTTTTCAATAATCACTCCTTTGCTGGCCTCCACAGTCACTCCTGCCCAGTCTGCTTTGTCACACATTCTTTAAGAGACTATCTTCCTACACACACAATATCTGGCCTTGCCAATCAACACTTAGGGCACCTCAAACTTTGCATAGTGCCTGGGTTCAGATCTCTTTGTTTATTTGTTTTTTGAGAAGGGTCTTAGTATGTTATCCAGGCTGGCCCTGAACTCACGATCTTCCTACCTCAGCCTCCTTGGCACTAGGATTACAGGGGTAGCACCATCAATCACACTTGGCTTCTTTGGGGGAAGAGGTTGAGGCATGGTCTCATATAGCCCGGGCTAGCCTCAAAACTCCCAATCCTTCAATCTCCTTATGTGCTGAGATTACAGACACACAACAACATGTCTGGTCTGGGTTCAAATCCTAATTCAAACAACACCATAAAAATGACTGACTCTTTCTGATCCTCAGTATCCTATGATATCTGTAGAATAGGCTAATGATGGGACCTGCTCTGTGGGATTATGGAAAGGATTACGATCAGATAGTACCAGGAAATCAGCAAATATTTAAGCAACCACACCATTTACTGTCACCATTACCGAGATTGGCTTAAGTACAGCCAATTCTTTTTGTCCCAAGGTGTAGGTGACCCAACACAGATGGGGAGAGTCTGCAGGCTGCCTAGTCCTGGGGACAGGGACATGAATGAAGCTGCTTGCAAAATGACCCTGCAGCCACAGAGTAAAATCCAGTTTAGAAGTTTTGGACTCTTTTAACTAGTGCTTTCTTCTAAAGCAACCTCAGAGACTCCCCTTGTGCTCAGTATGTGGCCATGGAGCTGCTCAGGTCAGGCCTAAGCTTTCATCCAGGGAGCAGAGACTGAAGTGCAAAACACAGCAGGCAGCCTGCTCCACCCCAGCAGGGCGCTGGCCTCCATTAACACAGCAGGCAGCAGAGCCAATGTACTGGGCTAAGCTAAGGCCCCAGTGCTTTCACACAAGGCCTCTCTCCTCTGTGAGTGTCCCACCCCAAAGAACACAACCAGTCACAACTGATTCCCCACTCTAACACTGGCCAAAACCCAGGATAGAGCAGAGTGGAGAACATAGGTGTCTTTGGCTGGAAGGACAGGTCATCAGGTACATCACACACACACTCCAGTAGCAGCCATTTTGCACTAGCATCTGGGCCACCTCTGCTCTTCTCCAGGAGACACTCCAGCAGCACTCAGAACCCTTTCAGAATTCCAGACATGGGATTTCTTCATTCACTCATCTCAATCAATTCCAAGTGATGATGAAGATGATAAATGATGGGCTATTGAGCCAGCTCTTGTTTTGCCAAGTTGCTGTGTCCATGAAAACTCAGAGCACATCTCTCAGCAGGGAGGGAGTCAGCATAGGAGGCTCAAGGCCTCTACTAAGAGTCCTTGGGAGAACAGGGCTTCAGTATCAGAATGGTCGGTTTTCAGAATGGGGAGTGGAGACCAGCAGAGTGGCTGCTATGTGGCAGAGCTTGGACCCTACCCAGGAGTCTGGAACATGTGATGAGCAGAGTGGAGACCTCCCTTTTCATACGTGAAACAGACAGCTCAGACCTCTGCACACAGGACTCACAGGTGAAGACCTGTCCCGTCCTCACATGCACTGTACTCTGGAGGTTATACAGACCCACACCACCCTGGGAGCTCCTTGTCATCAAGGGCCTCCAGCAGGCTATGTATGTATCTCCTACAGTGTTAAGTATTGAGCCCAGACCTAGTAGATAGCAAGTACTCTCAATCAAGGGCATGCTTCTTCCCCTACCCTTAGCAACAATCATACATATACCTTCTACACAACCAGGCCTGCATCTCCTCACCTTTCTGCCAACTGACCAGGCCATTACAGATGTGTGAACGGCCTGGCACACCTCTGTCTCCCCCTATCTGTCCAATGTGCAACTCTGAAACAGTGCTCAGGATATAGGCAGTATGCCATAGATCCATGCTGAGCAGTCTCCAGCTCTTCCCATGCCAGATTTTAGAAGTCCAAACCCAAACAGGGCAGCTTCAGGAAGAAAGACTATTTTCACAGATGTCTCCTCCAATACCATTCTGGGGCTCTGTCCAAATGCCAAAAACACATCTAAATAAGCAAAATGGAAAAGGCAAGGGAAGATGCCAGCCAGATGCTGGGCACATAGCAGGCTAGGGCAGGAGCTAGGGTGGCAAGAGACCTACTTCCTAGGTGGATGGTGAAGGCAATAGGACCTGCATGGTACAAATGGGCCCAAAGCGTGGCCAGACTTGTCTAAAGTAATCAAGCACAACACCTGGGTCTCCTCACTTCCTTACAGCTTTAGCACCATGCTCCCAGGCTCTCCCAGGTAGCTGTACTTCCTTTCTGCAGGCCTCCTCAGTCTTCCATGGGAAACACAGGGATCTGGAGTGAGTGAGCCCTTTCCAATGCTGGCACTTGCCAATCCTATGAAGTTCAGATCAGTGACAAGCCAAGTTGCCTGGCTCTCCCAGGCTTGGCACTCAGTACCAAAGAATGCCCTGACTCTGCCCATGTCCTTCAGGTGTGCCATTCCTCGGGTCCTCCTCCACTATCAAAGGTGACCAAAGCTGGGGAATGACTCACTAATGAATTGACAGGCATAGTGACAGGTGAAAGAGAGAGGAATTTTAAGCTAGGATCAAAAGCTGGTGCCTTTTTGATGGTCACCCACTTGTGGACCATCTTATGCCCACAGATCACCCTCTGACCCACTCCAGTGTTCCCTTAAACATAAAAGGCCTTCACAGTCCATCTTGTCAGCAGAACACATGGTCACACAAAAAGAACACAGGACCACAGGTCATGAGGTCCCCAAAAGAGGCTGGGACATTCAAGAATAAACTCTTGTTTCAAAACTGAGTGGTCAAGAATGCTGGCACACTTGTAATCTCAGCACTGAGGAGGCTGAGCAAGGAGGGTCATGAGTTGGAGGCCAGCCTGGGCTACAGAGTGAGTTCCAGGCCAGCCTGGGCTTAGAGAATGAGACCAAACAAGAGAACTAGACCAAACTAGAAAAACAAACATCCTGGCCAGAAAACTGCACATAAATACATGTGGAGAAATACACAGTCTGAACCCATACTCGTGCCAACAATGCCACACAAAAGGAACACCCACAAGAAAGGCAAGTAAAACACACATGTCTCTTCAGCACCAGCATACTCACAGATGTGCGCACATATACACATGTAGGCCAGCACATACGAAACAGACAGACAGACAGACACACACCCCATGCAAATCAAGAACATAGAAATGAGCTCTCTCTCTCTCTCTCTCTCTCTCTCTCTCTCTCTCTCTCTCTCTCTCTCTCTCACACACACACACACACACACACACACACACACACACACACACTCAGCTGTTAACAAGGAGCCACAAATGATACTGACACAAACACCAATCACACCAGGGAAAGAAGGGAAGAAAGCAACCCTGAAGACCGAGTTTAATCCTGCCACCATTTTCTGCTGTCCTGTGTGGAAGGCTTCACTTTGGGGTTGTCTCTGAGCATACCTGTTTGCTCATCATACACCTCCAAAGCTCATCTCTACAGTCCCTCAATGTGTGGCTCTCAGGGTTTTGTAAAGAGCAACAAAATCCTGCCCCAAATATGTCTTTCTGCCCTAAAGTGTAGCACACTCGGTAGTCATCCCCACGTGACACAACCCCAAGAACCGCCCAGCCAAATCCGAGACCCGTCTCCCTGAAGAATCAGCACAGAAGACAACACCCTTCAAGAGCCATGCTGCCTAAGCCAGTTGGCTGGACATCCAGGCTGCCTCCTTGCCTGAAAAGGGGAAAGTAACTGTAAGAATACAGTGCTTGTGCAGACAATGGGAACACGCAGGAAGAGCTCAGCCCACTGCTCACACGGGCCTCTTGCCCACTGGCTGCCCCATCACCTCCATTTTCCCTGCCCTTGCTTTTAATGCTCCTTCTGACCAGCAAAGACTCCAAAAGGGCTGCCTGAAACCCATTCCTTTTTTTAGGTCCCTCCTCCCCAAGCCCTCCGGGCTTGGTCAGGTCCCTCTATGGACATTTTCAATACAAATAGATGTGTTAATTCCTCCCAGCCACACTGGGCCATAAACCCCAGAGCAGGAGCTGCAAGCCTGGCAGGTATTCACTAAGTATTTCCTGAGTGAATTTATATCTATAATACATAAGACTTTTTTTAAAAAATCCCACTTTGGAGTAATCCTGGTGGGCTGCCAGAGATAGCTTTTTAGAAATAATGATGGGATGGCAGGCGGGTCTACTTAAAGAAGCAGGGCCAGGGGAGCCACAGGGAACAATGCAGGGAAACTAGGCTTCTGGAGGGCCTACCACCGAGGCAGGGTCCCCTGACCTTCGACAACATAAGGACATGCAAGGCAAGAGTCCCTTAAACCCTAAATGCCTGGGGAAGACAGGAGAAGAGGGTGGAGTTGATACAGGATGAGGGGTAAGGCTACTGAGCACAGCTCTCTAATCCCCCCCTCCGCCTCATATCCATGTCCAGAAATTAGACATGCATTCCTCAGGTCTCAACCATAAATGTGACAATAGGGAGCAGCCAGGGAGTGACCGGCCATCTGACAGCGACCTTCTCAAGTGCCCCAGGTCTATGGGCACTGCCGTTAGCATAAACTGGCTTGGAGTCCTGAAGGCCAATACATTCTAGGCCAAAGGCTCTCAACCTCCCTAGTGCTGTGACCTTTCAATACAGATCTTCATGCTGTGGTAACCCCCCCAACCATAAAATTATTTCGTTACTACTTCATAACTGTAATTTTGGTATGAATTGTAATGTAAATATGTTTTCAGATGGTCTTAGGCAACTGGGAAGTCACTGATCCATTGCCTGAGGGGGTCACAACCCACTGGTTGAGAACCATTGTTCCAGGCTGAGCTGAGGCCAGCAGGAAGGTGACTTCAGGAAGTCCATCCCACTAGAGTGCCTCCCTAGCCTTGATCTCTCAACCTTGTCCTCTGGCATCAAGGTAGAGATCCCATGACCAGGTGAATCACACCTTCCTCATCCTGTGTGAGCAAATGCTATCTGTGGTGGAGGCCACCCAGCAGAGTGCCAGAGGCCCACCCTCAGCCTCCCTGTTCATCACACAACAGGAGCTAACGCAGTGCACACACACACACACACACACACACACACACACACACACACACACACACACACAAAGCCTCTACCAGGCCCTGTGCTCACTCCTTTGGTTCTCACAAACCATTGTGAAGATGAAGGATCAGAAGGGGCAAAAACCTTGCACAGCCAGGGAACAGCAGTGCTGAGTGCAGCCTGGGTAGACCACTGCACAGCCAACCATGAGACCCTGAACAAGCACTTTAGCTATTCTGTGACTCAGTTTCCTCATTCCTACAAGGAAAGGTTTGGTCTAGGAAATAGCTGACTTCTAAACCCTTTGTCTCTTGGGCATGTTCCCCCCACCACGCCAACAGGAATTCATTTGCGATGACAACAAATGAAAGAGACTTTTTGGGAACAGTGGCTAATCCAAAGGATGGATGCTAGCTATGTCAGATGGTCCTGGGTGCCCCCAGACAACCTGCATTTCGGGGTAGCCCTAGAGCAAGGCAGGGAATCATGCTAACCACTGGAGAACACCAGAGCCTCTGACTTGTGCATCGAGAAAGCCAAGGAAAGACCCCCAAAGCCCTGAAAAGCAAAACTGCTAAATGCCTTGTCACTAGGCAGTCACAGTCACAGCTGGTAATCCTCTACAGTCTTCAGGTAATCTGGCAGTTGCAGGTTGCACTGACCTGGAATCTTAGCTTCCTAAGGCTCAGAGGAACAGTGAGCTGTCTAGTCCAGGCAAGGACTGATGTCCGTGGGGCTCTAGGGAGCTGGGACACCAGTCAACCTTCCCTTTCAGAGTAGGTAGTCACAGAGTGGGGGACTTTCAGATTTGAGGAGGTGGCTGCTCCCCACTTCACTAGCCCCTAGCAGGTGCCTATAGCAGGCACAGAGGAGCCCAAGGTATCAGAAGCCAGCCCTGCCCTTGAGAAGGTCACTGTCAGCTGCTGGAAGAGGCACGTGGTGATTGTTGGGACAGAGTGAGCAAGAGGTCCAGGCAGATGTTCTGGAGCTGGGGAGGGAATGCCTGCCCAGGAAGGCCTTTTGGGGGGAAAGGAATGCAGGTAGAGTAAGAGTGAGGGGATGTGGGGGGGCAGAGCGGAACAGGCCTAGATGCCCAGATTCCATGCTGGAGAAATGGATCCACCAACCCCTACTGGGCACTGTAGGGCAGGGGAGGACATTCATAGTCCCTCTAAGATGTTCTTTAAGCAGTCCCACAGGCAGTTAGTTATTCATCACCATGTGTAGACTTGTGTAGGAAACAGATGTCAGTATCGGCCACCTCCACAGAGGGCCTCCTGGCTTCAGAAACAATTCCTACCCAAGAACTCACATGCAATTATGTCTGTAATCCAACCCCAATGCCACAGGATCACTCTGTATTCATAGCAGGAAATAGTGAGGAAATCAGGCTGGGTGTGTGGCTTAGTTGGTATAGTGCTTGTCCAGCATACACAAAGCCAAGTTTAATCCCCAGCACTGTATAAACCAGGCATGAAGGTGTTTGCCTGTCCTCTCAGCACTCAAGAGGTGGAGGTCAAAGATCAAGGGTCCAAGGCCTGTCTAGAAAGAAGAGGTGAGGTGGGGTAAAGTATCCCCACACAAGGATGTGGACCTGAGTTCAATCCCTAGGAGTCATGGGAGAAAAAGAAAGGGGGGGGCAGGTTCAGTGGCACATGCTGGGAAAGCAGACAGGCAAGTCCCCAGGGCTCACTGGCCAGTCAGCTTACACCCCAGTGGACTCTAGACTAATGAGGGACCTGTCTCCAAGAGCGGAGGGGAGCGGAGAGGAAGAGAAGCTAAGAAAGGCTGCCAAAGTCAACTTCTACACACATGCACATATGCATGAGCACCCATATACACATGTACACCTCCATGAGAACACATAAACACAACACAGAGAGAAAGAAATTGGAAAAATGAAGGCATCTGAATTGTGCCTCTATTCAGGCTCCTGAAAGGGCCTTCAGGACTAAAAAGTGGGGTACAAAGAAATAAACTCTCTCCTATACTAGAGTGTCTGTCCTACACAGACACCTGCTGGCCCATGTGCTGAGCAAGGGAAAGCAGGGGATGGGAGCCTGGATTGTCAGCTCTGACCCTTACTGACTGTGTGATCCCCAAACAAAATGCCTCCCCTCTGACTATAGGACCATAATGCTCCCTGTCAGCTCAGACACTAGCTTTTCACCCTGAGCCCCTCCTGATGCAAGCCTGTCATGGCCCTAAACCTTGGCCCTCCAATGACCCCCAAAGGGACAACTGTGTCGATAACCCAGGCCAAGCCTGCTCAGTCACAATCATTAGCCAATTAGGTGCTCCCTGGACAGTGTTGTCACCTGGCAGCTTCCATAACTCAGCGGCTTCTTGTGGCCAGGGATACAACTAGGGCCTCAGCTCTTGCTGAGAGTAGCCATGCAGATGTCCACTCACTGCCCTCTGCTGCCCCCAACTGGTGGGAAAACAGCCCACAGACAGGCTAGCTCTAGCCAGCTTTGGCCCCTTAGAACACCAGTTCTGGTTCCCCAAGCACTCTCTCTGTTCTCTCCTTGGCCTCTCTCCTCCTTCTGTTCCCAGCTGGGCCTTGGAGCTGTCAGGGGTGATGATGCTTTGGAGCAGTGTGAAGTAGAGAGATTCCCTCCCACCCCCATACACACACCTGGGGCCCCGGGGACAGTGTGGGAAGGGTATACCTTGAAATATATAGGCAAGCACCAGGGAGTGGACACTGGCTGACCTACCTGGTTCCACCCTTCACAGCTGCCCTGTTTGCAGAAGTCTGGAGATGAGCAACTTGCCCACAGAGGGGAGCAGCTGCCAAGATTCAAATCTGCTTCTTCCTAGGTGGTCTGTTGGAAGAAGCCAGCACCATATCCCCGAGCACACGTAAAGAGAAAAAAGCATCTCATGGCACTATACCTGCCTTCCAGCCACTGAACCCAGCATTCCACCCTGAGCCTGAGACACAGCCCGAGAACCAGCTGTTCACACCTTAGTGGTTACCAGAGAGGGTCTGGCAGAGAACAAGAGATATTCTAGAAGGTTCTAAAGCTAAAAAGAAGTGGGCATCTGTCCTTGTCCCCTTCCCTCTCCAAGCCACCCAGCCTGGGCTAGTCCTTCCCAGGACTGAGCAAGCAGATCCCCACAAGGACACAGAAGCTCAGGGGATCAAGAGTCAGGTGAGAATAGCAGCTGGCTTGCCCCTTTACTCATCCTAAGTCCCCCATCTGTCTGGTGTCTGTCTGGAACTCCTGGCTCTCAGCCTGAGCACAGATCCCGGCAGTCTCAGCTGCCTCACAGACTGGGCTCCCCACTTGTTGAGACAGAAGGCCTTTACTGTTCCCCAACCCTGGCCCATGCTGACAGCTCCAGCATCTGGTGCTTTGACCAAATCCTACCTGGAACATTCTGTCTCTATGAAAGGGCCTCCTGCAGAAGGCACTTTGGCCAGAACGACAGACCCACTCTCTGTATGTCTGTTCTTGGGAGAAAGAAAGATGGTTCACGCATGGAGAAGTCATGCAGGAATGGGGTGAAGACTGAGCAGCTGAAAACCTCAAATGGGTACCCCAGAGGCCTACGCCCTTAGCCATCACCTCCAGAGAAGAGCAAAGGCTTCAGAACCCCCCAATAGAGCCCCTCACATTCCTCTGTTGGCTTTTGTCTTCATGCTTCCAACGCTCTAGTAAGAATCGCCGGGTTGTTCTTGCTTGGCTAAATCTTCCTCTAAATGAACTATTATCTCTTGGAAAAACTCTACCTGTCCCTTAAAATCCAGTTTTAAAGGTCCCCACTGGAAGAATTCATCTATCTCCCTCAGCTAGAGAGCTCTTATTCTAGGTTCCATCGTCACCCCAGCATACCCACCACTGAATCAGAAACAGAGTTTATGTGCAACCCAGCACTAGTGACAGTGAACACAGAAAAGACCCAAAGACTTCCTTCTAGAAACATCCGCAATGAACCTGGTGCTGAGTTCATCTGCAGCCTCTGCAGACCCCTGAGGCTTCCCCTCTCTGACACACACACAAAAAAATAGCCCTGAGACCTAATTTCAGTGGGACCTCCCCTCACCTCTACTCAACTTCTCGAGGAGGGATCAACTGGCTGTCAAGTTTCCTAGAGCCGCTGCCACTTGCCACCCCAACCCTTCCTGACTGTCAAGGTCAACAGTCTAAGGGGTTAAGAGGGCAGAGGAAGGACTCTGCTCACACCTAGGGATGACAAAGGGG
The DNA here is from genome assembly GCA_004025045.1 of Sigmodon hispidus. Classification (NCBI taxonomy): domain Eukaryota; kingdom Metazoa; phylum Chordata; class Mammalia; order Rodentia; family Cricetidae; genus Sigmodon; species Sigmodon hispidus. The sequence goes on from PVIH01005814.1 coordinate 75,287, forward strand.
CCTTCCAGGGAACAGCCGCAGGTCAGCACTTCCTTGTCTCTCATCAACCTGATTCCTGGGAAGACGCAGGGACTGTGGCCCAGGAGGGTTGGCCCAACACGCCTGCAGACCCAGGGCCCCACATTCCACATGTTCTTTCTTCTCTGTCTCCTACTTCCCAAAAACCTGGGTCAGAGAAGACAGACCTGGGTGTGAAATCCAGTCGCCTACAAGGGAAGAACAGGAGGCCACTGTGCTCACCTATCCTCAGTCCATCCTCCATGGGGGCTCTTACCCCAAAGAACTGGGACACACCAATCTCCTGAGAAAGCACAGTGACAGTGGAAGCCTCACAGGAGTTGGAAGGACCTCCAACTCGCCCAAATCACAAAACTGGTACCTTAAAGCCACATCCGAAGTGCCCAATCACAAGTGCCATCTACTTCACTTCACAGCAAGAAAAAAGCAGATTCTCCCAAGTCCTGCAGTCTGAGAGGCTGCATGGGACTAGCACTGAGCCACCCATGCCCTCTGAAATAGTGACAGCCTCTCACAGAAGGGCTGAAAGCGAGCCCTGGGAGCGAGCAAACACCCAGGCTCAGAAACACTCTCAGCTGGGTGGGACCTCTGTCAGATCCAGTCCTCACCCACAGGGCACTTTCTGTGAGAAATGGTGACACCCTGTCACCTGCGTTTGCAATGGCAGCAACAGTGGCAGGTTCATTACAGCCTGTGGTATCTCCTCTGCCTCCCCCCAGGCAAAGCCATGTTCCCCGGGCTCCCTTGGAGTCTACAGGGAGCAGCAGCTGCAAACTGCGGATACAAATGTGGAAGAGAGCAAATGCTCAGGAGTGGAGGTGAGGAGGCTCTCACCCCAATACTCCAAAGACCATGCCTTCTGTCCTAGGCTAGCCCTCCTCAGCCTCCATTAATCTGGAGTCAGAAAGAGGAATTCAATTGGGTGGGATTGTGGATCTAATGGATAAGTATGATAAGACACAGGGCATCTCATCAGCTGAGTACCTACCTGCCACAGGGCAGGACTTGTCAACCACTTTATTGGCGAAGGCTCTGAGAGGCTGGGTGGCTAAGCAGGTCATGTCATAGCTCAGGGAAGTGCTAGGATTTTAATCCGAATCTCCATACCCAAGCACTTCAGTTCCCCCAACTTCAGGCACCCAGCCCAAGAGAGTCTCCACTCACACCCCTGTCTTTAAAGGTCACACAGAGTCAAAGGACTAGAGTGCCTGAGGACAAGAAAATGACATGGCCAACAGCCCTATCAATGCCTGCCTGTAATTCAGGGGCTTTGGGACAGGGACTGAACTAAAATGGGAACATGTAGTGACTCCTTATAGGGTGGCCAGGAGATGGGTAGACAAATGGTTCGTGAACATGCCCCCTGTACCAAAGAACCCCACCCAAGTTCAGCAGCCTGAGTATTGGAGACTAGCACTGACTTCCATTCTCAGACTGCTCCTGACCCAGTGAAGGCACAACGGGGAGAAAATGGCAATCCCAGGTGGCAATTACACAAAAGACAGAGAGACACTAAATGTCACTGAGGTCCATTTCTGTGACGTCTTTTAGGGGTTTTGGTGTGTATATATGTGTGAAAACCCATGTAGCCATATGTGTGCACTTGTGTAGAGGCCATAGTAAACTTCTTCAGAGTGCCACACACCTTTTTTGAAATAGCTCACCAAGTAGGCTCGGCTGTTCAGCCAGTGAGCCCCAGGAACCTCCTGCCCACCTCCATCTCTGTGATTACACATTCCTGTGACTCAGAGCACCTGAAACTTTTTTTTTCTTTAAACATGGGATCTAGCAATTGAACTCAGGTGCTTATGTTTTCAAGAGAAGCATTTTATTGACCTCCTTTAGGCTTGCAAAAAAATATAGATACTAGCTATCTAAACTGAACAGCTACAGTACACATGCTGTGTTTGTGTCAATTTTAAGACATTATCAGTTAGAGAATACAGAATTCTTTCCTTTCTTGTCATGATAGAATAAAGTTATGAGATGCCCTTGACTGCTCGATGAAAGATACCAAGACACAGATGTGCATCGTAAGGGCCGAGGGCAGTGTGTACACATTTCAAGGGCTCTAATTAATCCAGTTCAGCCTGTTCTCTCAGCCCTTGTGGCCTCCTAGGCTCTGTCCTCCACCTGCCCCCTCCCTCAAAGAATGGGACCCCATGTGGCCCCCAGTGGGCAGGGAGCCGCCAGGGGATTGGATACCTAGAGCAAGGGAGGCTGGAGGTTCTCCCGGTCCATGAGGCTCCAGGAAGGGGGATGCGGGGTCCAGAATAGCCCCGCAGGGCCAGGTGGTGATGGTGGCAGTGGCAGTGGCCCTGACGCAGAGATAGTTACCGTGACCCGGAACGAGGTTGCAGCCGAGGGTTCCATGCTGGGGCTTTTCTCTGACAGGCTGCTGGGAAGGCTGCGCCGGGAGCCCGGCCTTTCTTGGGGTGACTCTGTGGAAGAAGGGGAGGAAAGGGTTAAGATTCAAAAGCTCTGAGAGGTTGAGGCTTCTGCCAACTGCCATGTCCTAAGACAGTACAAGACAGACTGTAGTCACTGTGGAAAATGTGGTGGCACCTCCTCCCCACTGAAGACAGGAATACTACACACCTAGGCAATTAACCACACTCCTACAAGTACACCCAAAAGTCCCAGAAAACAGATTTAACTACTTGAATAACATACTGACACCAGTGGTATTCCCAACAGGTCTATGGCAAATACAGTTCATTTGCCCATCCAAAGATGACCCAATGAACAGGCTGAAACATACTTTATGGGTTGTCAATGAACCTTGAAAATATCATGCCAAGTGACATAAGCCAGAAACCAAAGGGCAAAGACTCTTCTAGTCCAACAATGGGAGATACCTACAATAGTCAAGTTTATAGCCAGAAAATAGGTCAAAGGTTACCCAGGACTGTTGAGAAAGGGTGAGGCTGAATGGTGTAGGATTACTGTGTAAGAAAATGAAAAGGTTCTGCAAATGGAAAGTCTAGTGGTAAATGAGTTCCAAGTTCAGTAAGAGCCCTGTCTCCAAAAAACAAGATGGAAAGTGAACAGAAGGGTACCACACACACACACACACACACACACACACACACACAGAGACAGAAACAGAGAGACAGGGTGTGCTAAGGTGGCAAATTGCATACATTTACTACCATATTATTTTATTTTGAAACAGGGTTTCATGTAGCCCTGGATGACCTTGAATTTGCCATGACCTTTGACTCCTGATCCTACTGCCCCCATCTCCCAAGTGCTAGATTTCTATAATTTTTAAATGACTTATTTATTGTTGTCATATATGCACTGGTGTTTTGCTTACATTATATGGTTGTGCACCCATGAAGGCCAGAAGAGGCAAAAGATCCCCAGGGTTAAAGACAGTTATCTGTGAGCTACCACTGTGGGGCTGGGAACCAAACCAGGGTCCTCTGGGAAAGCAGAAAGCACTCTTAGCCACTGAACCATCTCTCCAGCCCCTCACAATTATTTTGTTTTGTTTTGTTGTTTATTTATTTTTACTTTTTGGAGACAAGGTTTCTCTGTCTAACAGCTCTGACTGTCCTGAAACTCGCTCTGTAGACCAGGCTGGCCTTGAACTCACCAGCCTCTGCCTCTGCCTCTGCCTCCCAAGTGCTGGGATTAAAGGTGTGCACCACCACCACCTGGCCACAGTTGTTTTTAAATACTCCTAAGACTGCACTTAATGCTACTATCTTGTATGTACTGAGTAAGCACCCTGTCACAAGAGGGATATAAACAGACAAATCACTGAGCCTTTTCCTAGAATGTCATACTAGGTGAGAGACTAGATAGCTGCCCTTCACAGCCCCTTCAACTAAGAAAAATCTGTGACCTCTGTCTTCCAATTTGGGCCTTCCTTTCCAGAAGATTTAAGATTGGGAGGCCTGCAGGATCAGATAGTGACAGGCAGGGTTCAGAAGGCAGCGGCTACACACTCCTGTAGGGATTGAGAGGAGATGGGGTGGATGGGCAATGAGAATATAGCTTCCATGGCTTTCTAAAATGTGAAATACTCAGGCGTATAAACAGTGACAGTCCGGGGCAGTAGAGAACAGGACATGCTTGAGCCAGGCCTGCACATGCCCATTTAAGACCCCAATCAGCCCAATCCAACTGATTCTTGCCGGTTCCCTCAGACCATAGTTCTTGCCGTTTGCCTGCTCTGGTGTGGCCCACCACAGAGGACTCCTGGTTCATCCACCGGCCTGACTATCCAGACGACCACGAAGGCGGTCCCTGGTGATACCTCTGCTCTGCACCTTGGCTTCTCTGGCAATGGCTGAGTCTGTCTCCTGCTGAGACGTCACTGTTCTCTCTTCTCGGAAAGGGGGGAATGAGATGGGATGAACAGACACTCTAATGCTCATACTACATGTCCACATACCCTGCACTCACACACAGCCTGGCATGTGTGGCACTTATGAAAAATCTGTTGACTCACAAGGAAGAAAAGGACAGCGTGAAGGTCTCCTTGGCATGAGAACACACAGGGATATGGGATAAGGGACACCTTGGCAAATGTGTGCACACATTCACACATAACCTCTCACAAGTATACCCCAGGGTCACAGCAAGTTGAGATGTAAGGCAAACACAGGACAGAAGACACAGCGGTCACAGAAGCAGGTCCGTTAGAGGCAGGGCAGTCTAGAACACCCTACCCACACTTCCTACCTCCTCCTCTCCTGACTAAAAGCTGTTCCCAGAAGAGTAGAACAGAGCTTAGCCCTTCACTTGACTAATTCTGAGCCCTGGCCAAGGAGGAAGCAGGTCATGCCCTGGACCACCTCTGCCAGAGGCACCTCCTGCCAGGTGGCAGCCATCTCCTTCTTTCCTTGCTGTGATTTTCTACTTAAAGCTCACCCCCCAGTCAGACAAGAGACACCCACTCTTTCTGGAGGCTTCCCTAGGAAATCTCTTCCCACGCTCTCCATCTGTCTTTAAGTGACTTCCCCCAATCCAGCCCCAGCTCATGCTCACTCTGTGACAGAAGACACCTTCTCTCCCTGGACAGGTGTCCTTAATGGCACGTCATCACCACCAGGCAGATGTCCTATGAGCTCTGAGTCTGTGGGAGGCTTCATTTCACCAGAGTGGGGTCTGCACCTCAGGTCCCATCACCAGCAAATGAAGGACAGGAATGAGCAGCCGGATGTGTATGGACCGAATCCAAGGCTCTAAAATGCTGAGCCACTGGGCCCTGGGACCAGCCAAAGGAGTTCAGTTCAGGGTGGTAAGGCAGACCCCTGGGATCAGTCACCTTTCCAGGGACAGATAATAGGGTCACCATAGGAGCTGATAAGCCTGGAGTGGTCAGACTCCATCTAGCTGTCTTCTACCCTATTTGGTTCCCTCAAGATGACATGCACTTTACCTTGGTTCATAAGGTGCCACTTGATGGTATCGCTGGATGCTGCCCTCGCCAACAAGCTCTGCTATGCTTGACATGAGACAGAAGTGCCCCCCCCACACACACACTTTATCCATGCTGTCCCCTCATGATAGCCAGCATAGCCTCTTGTGGGATGCAGTACAATGCTGAGGGGTCATTGTTGCTCTGTGGTACCTCATCAGTTCAGACATAACCCATGCCCACTCTCTATCCAAGTCTCACAGACCTATTTAGTGCTTCCCTGTCTCTCAGTGGGGGAGGGGGGGTAACTATCTCTGTTCCTAGCTAATGTTGAGCCAGGCACCCAGCAGTGCTGGGTCCTGGTCTGACCATTATCCTTCCTTAGCCAACTAACTCAGCTAACTCACTAAAGCTATAGGCTCAGCTGGCAAAGCCAGTCTTTTACAGAGCTCTTAGGATCCCTATGAAAATAGGTACCAAGGTCTCCAAAGTATCAGGGAAACCCTGAGAATGACTAGCCTCCAAAGATGTATGTATTCACATGTGGAAAACACACAGAAGGGTGCAACTGCACATTCACGCACACACACACACATACTCACAGAGAGGCACACAAATACAGACACACACACATGTCTGGCCACAATTTTACCTCCCCACTAGAATGCCTGCCCTCCTAATAGAATATGGCTGCTGGAGGGGCTGCACCTTCACTCAGCACTGATGACCTCCAGAACCCACCCAGGATCTTGCCTCTGACCCTCAGGGTCTGATTCAGCAGCTTCTGAGAAACTGCTTGGTCCAATCTTTCATTTTACCCCAAGCGTTTTCCCTGGGGATCCTTCAGGCAGCCAGCCACCAGCCAGCCACTGAGCTGAGGACATGGGGGATGGTGGCCATGGCCGTGGCCCTGACCAGCATCCCTCAGCCTCTGCTGGTGAGCACTGCCCTCAGCAATCTTCTTAAGGTCTTTTCTCCCTGCAGCTGCATGTAAACTTGTACTAGCAAAGGCAGAATCTTTAGGTACTGCACATGAACTGGGCTATTTAGTGAGAAAGGGTAGTATTTCTCCACCTCCTTAGGGACCAGGTTGTGTATAATACTGCTTACAATACTGCCCTCACTGAGAACAATGTGCTCTGGGCATGTTCAGATACAGCCCTTGTGACAGCTTGGGCAGCCATAGTGTGCACCCATTTCCAGATGAGAAAACATGGGCTCCAAAACACAAAAGTGACTCTGAGTCCCCCAAACAATGCCCCCAAAAGAGCTTGCTTAGGACCTTGGGGAAAGCAGAGGAAACAGAGTAGAGAGAGGGGGTCTCTATTTAACAGTCCCCCGCCAGTGTCTATGCTGTGTGACTCCAACCCAGTGCCTTTCCAACTCTGGGTTCTTACTTAAACATCAGTTCAGTGAGTTTAGAGTAAAAGCAGAGAGTCCTCCACAGTGCCCCCCCCCATAACCCTTACTTCATACAAGAAAACAAGCAGGGATCTGACATTCCTGCCATGCCCCAGACCTAATAGTGCCTCTGACTCCGGAGATCTCAGCTCCAGGACCTGTGCCTCTGGCTTCAGACTTAGTGACAGCTCTTTCCCAAGCTGGGGAAATAGGAGCTGGTGAAAGCAGAATCCCAGAGAGGTCAAGGCAGTCCACTAAAAACACACAGCACTAAGAGAGTATCTTTAAGAACTGTTCATGGGAAGAAAGACCCAGCCACCCTGGAGTCTCCCTCATACCTCCCTAGAGGACAGCCCAGAAGTCCTTCTTCATCTCAGACTCAATATGACCTCTACACAACCTCCCAGTCTGCAGAACTGAGCCTTGGAATTGGCTGACCCTGAATCCCTTTTTTCACTGGCATATAGAAGAAGTCCCTATTTAAGTGGCAAGACCAACCTACCATCTACTCTTGGAAGCCACTGCCACAGTCAGGCATCTTAACCTTCAAGTGTTTGCAAAAAATAAATAAAATAAAATCGGTTTCATTCAAATACTGCTGGCTTCGTTGCCATGGATACCAACTAATCATGAAGGATGACTGTTACTTGTTCCCATGGAAACACAGTGGCTGGAGGAACATCCTGTAATTTCAGCTGTCCGGTTGCACTGCCCAGATCTTAATGGTTGGAGGCAGGTGTTGGGAGACACAGAGTGGGCAGAGGTGTAGAAGGGCTGAGTGCTGGGGATCCCATAGGGTGAAGACAGCATCAATCAGAACTACTGACACCACTTCACACTTTTCAGATAGGATGTGACCCAGTCCAAAATTAAAAAGAAATTAATAAAAAACTAGTCCTGAAATGAAAATGAACAGTGACTCCCACTATTGGCACAGACAGGATGCTACTCATTCATCTCACTGGAAGCATGAAAAGGCTCTGAGGAACAACTGGACAATAGCTTCCACCGTGCGCACACATGCATGTGCACACACACACATACATGGACGGACAGACGGACGGACCGACCTGTCCCTCTTACGTGTTCAGTCCAGACCAGACTAGCTGTGTAGTCTGTGTGGTTCCTTCCCTGTGTACAATGGCTGCAGAAATGTTTGCAACCCCTGCATGTAGCACATGGAGGGAAATAGCCTAAGTGTCCAGCAGTAGGAAATGGATGAGTATACCTGGGATTAGTCACCCAGTGGAATACTACACAACACAGAAGAGGCCATGGCTCGGGACTGCATATAGACCACAAAGGATGTCATAATCTAAATTTATACAGATTAACACAAACAAAACAACAACGGGAAGTTGAATGAGAAGAACAGTTGCTAGAGAAAAAGAATATGACCCTCTTATAAATATTTTTGTTAGATTGTTCATAGTAGCCTCATAAAAGCCGCAACTAGACATAACCAACCACCCTTCAATAGCAGAGTGGTTACTCAAACTAAAACACACAAAAGAATGACCCCCAAAGAAATCTGCATCCCAGTTCCTGGAGCCTACAAACAAGTCAGGCTGACAGGGCAAAAAGACGCTCTGCAGATGTGTGCCAGCTCCGTGGCTGCACTGGAGCTAGAGCCATGGCAGGAGGCAAGAGACATGTTCCAGATGCAAGAGGAACCTCCATCCTCTGCTGTTGGCTTTGCTGGAGAGGGACATGCTGACACCATCTGGAGACTGGAGTGGACCCCAGCTCACAGCCAGCAACTGACAGAAGCCTCAGTGCCACAACCATCCACAGGGAACAACAGTCTGCAAACAGGGTGATCTATAACATGAGATTTCTTTTTTGTCTCTTCCAGTTTTGTTTTTGAGACAGAGCCTTGCTATGTCGTCAGGCTGGCCTGGAACCCTTGCTCCCCACACCTCCACCTCTGGAACACAGTCTTCAGAAGGGAAGGTGACTCATACACTCTGGGTCTGGCAAGGCCAGTGCTGGAATTCCATCTACTGAAGTGTAAAACGGCACAAGCTGTGTACAATGGCAAATTTAATATGTGCAGCAGCAACAGGTATTAGGGATGGAGGGGTACTGTGGTTCACTGGTAGAACTTCCCAGTACGTAAGGCCCAAGATTTCACCTAGGGGCAGGAAGAACTAGCCTAAGCTATACACTCAGGAGCTTGTTTCAAATAGCCAGAAAGAAAAAGAAAAAGAAAAAAAAGGATGCACGTGCAGTGGGATTCAGGTGTTACTTAGGGAAGCCCAGATGCATAGCTCCTGAACTCAGGAACCCTATGGGATGTGGCCAGAACTGATAAGAGACCTGGAGACCCCTGACCTGGGGCCTGTTTTATTCCAGCATTCTCGGGGAGCAGATCAGCAGTCTAGAGTGAGATAGCTCCCTTCTCCAAAAATTGTCTTAAGGTGCAATCTATATCAGTAAATGCTTATGTAACCCCTTAATATATATTAATCCTTGACATGATAAATTGCAAATAAATATTTCTACAATAGCTATGTCTGATGTAGACCTGCCTTCCTCCACTTTGTGACAACAGCCAATCAGCCACTAGCCCCACCTTCCCAGACCTCCCCAGACCTCCCCCAGCCCCTAAAGAAGCTTCTTCCTGACTCTTGTATCCAGATGTGCCTCATCACCTTGAGTAAGAACTGTAGCTTGGTTTCTAGAACATTCTTGGTGGTCCCTGGCTGCAAAGTAGTTCACCCTGGGCTCGTCCGTACTGTTTGAACAATCGCCTGCAAACCTGTGATCGTTTCAAAACAGAAGTTAAGGCCTGCAGTGGATCCTTCAGGCTAAAATACATTTGCTGCCCATATGACAAAAGCAGAGCTATTCTCCTTCCTGGGCATATGCACACAGTGACAGACAGGAACAGCACAGAGCTCTTTGCAGCACTGGAGAGCCTAAGAGTGGAGACAGGTGACACCTACTGAGCGAGAGGCAATGACACCTTGCAAACTCTAACAGTAAAACTAAAACAGATACAGATGTGTTGGGAGCCAAAGGCATGGTGGCTCAAAACGGCCCGTTCCCTCTGCATGTGTCTGAAGGAAAATAAAATGAAGAGGAAAAATAAATACAACTATAAAAAAATAAATAAAATAACCCCAAACTCCACATGAAGATTGACATCAGCTTCGATGAGCGGACAGCAGGGAAGAGCTGCAAGCCCTCAGGTGGGTGCTCCACCTGAGCAGGGAGGCCTGGTGAAAACATGGAACATTCCAGACAGAGTCAGAGCAATGGATGCCTCTGTATGTGTACACAATCTAGATGATGTGTGGTGGGTGGTGTGTGTATGTTAGAACAAAGAAGCATATGCAATCTATCATACTGTTCTCTGGTGATCCTTGTGAAAATACCACAAGCTGGTAGCCTACTGGCATCCTTCCCAGTTGAGCCTTTGGCCTTCCATCTATGCCAAGTACTGGTTCCCCAAAAGCCACATCTTGACCCCTGCAGCCTGTGAAAGTGTCTCTTCATGTGGCAAAATGGACTCCAGATACAATTAGAGCCTTCGTTGGATGGAAGACCACAGGGCAAGCACACTGTGATAACAAAGATAAATAATTTTTATTTATTTAATTTCTTTAGACAGGATCTTGCTATGTAGCTCAGGCTGACCTTGATATCATAGTCCTGCAATCTTGGTATCTGGAGTGCGAGGATTACAGACATGTGTCACCAGGCCACCAAAAGAGAAAAAGAGACAGTAAGATAAGAGAAGGGAAAAAATTAGTATTATCAGGGGCAGAGGTGAAAGGTGGTGAGCCAAGAACTATTCTAGAAGATTTTAAAAGGCAAGAAAAGACATTTCCCCAGGGCCTCATGACCCTTTGACTTTAGCCCACTGAACCAGACTGCAAACTTCTGACCTCCAGATCTCAAAGATTTTAGTGTATGTCTGTGTACCACCTATCTGCAGCACTCGAAACATCCAGAAGAGGGCGACAGGTATCCAGGAACAGAAGTTACGGACAGTTGTGAGCCACCACGTGGTTGCTGGGAATTGAACCCAGGTCCTCTGGAAGATCAGCTAGCCTGCTTAACCACTAAGCCATCTCTCCAGCCCAGCACTTTGCATATTTTATCCTTAGAACAGAAACTAATTACATCAACAAAACTTTAGGGCACAAAGTCCTCATTAAAGCATGCCAAAAGGAGGTAGCAACACTTAACTTCCTTTCCACCTCAGTCATTAGAAACTATTTGTGCTGTTCCCCCTTCCCCCATCACACCTGGGTACTTAATGTTCCTTAATTCTCTGCATTTTTGTTTAAAAATCATGTCATCAAATGAGATCATTACAGCTGTGTGATACAGCAGGCTTGCCTCTTGTAACAAGCTAAGACAGGCATAAAGTTAAGTATATATTTATTAACTTTTAGAAGGTTTTATTTTTAACTATGTGTATGTGGGTGTCAGTGAGTATATGTGAGCTTGAGTGACCATGCAAGTTAGAAGTGTCAGATCCCTTGGGGCTGGAGCTATAAACAATTGTGGGTGCTGGGATTTGAACTCGGGTCCTCTACAGGTACTTTTACAGGCTGAGGCATCTCTTCAGTCCCTGTGTGTGTGTGTGTGTGTGTGTGTGTGTGTGTGTGTGTGTGTGATATTCACACTTTCTTTACCATTTTGTGTTGTGTAACCTAGAATTCTATTTTAAGTATCTCCAAATTTCTTGCTTGTTTTTAAAAAAGGGCTTCATGGAGCCCAGACTAGCCCCATTCTTGCAAAGAATAACTTTAAAGTCCTGACCCTCCTGCTTCACTTCTCAAGAGCTAGGATTGCAGACACCTGGCACCATACCTAGCTCAAATTCCTGACTTAAAAATGTCATCCTATCACAAAGCTGCACTCCCAATTCCTTGCATAATTTTTAGCCTAAGGAGAAACTGACTCACAGACTATATATCAGATCCTATAAGGGACATGAGGTTAGGCTGGAAAAATAGCAGAGCAGCTTTGTTCAAGAACAGATCATCCTAAAATCTGTTTTAGTACTTGGATGGAAAAGTAATCAATGGGAATGTAAAGCTCCAGCTGCTACGAGGATAGGCCATCCTCTATCTTGGATGCACGTGTGTTATGCTTCATCAGCAGTCATAAAACTTCACCAGACTAACAAGTATAGTGAACTCTTAGTCCTTCCTTGGTGATCAACACACACACACACACACACACACACACACACACACACATTTTAAAATGTTAGCACATCGGCCAGAGAGATAGTTCAGCGTATAAACGCACTTGTCACACAAGCCTGACGACCTGAGTCAATCCTGGACATGGCTTGAATCTGTAATTACAGCACTCTGATAGGGAGATGGAGAGAGAATGGCCCACAAGTTAGGTCAGTTAGGCTGGAGTATGCAAAACAGAAGGCTGGAGGAGTCCTAAACCTCACGCCTGTACTGTCACACATGAGCCTACACTCACAACTGTTCACACATGCACACACACACATTTTAATCGTACATACAAAAGATTAACAACCAAAATACAACGTTGAAAGGTATTATCTTGTAGTCTAAGAAATGAACAGCCAATACCACATTGCAAGACTCAGTATTGTTCAGGTGACATTTCATCCAAAGTGACCTACAGATTCAATGCAAACACAATCAAAATCCCAGGAAGCTTTTCAAAGACTAACAAGTGGAATTTTAAGTTCAGACAGCAAAGCAAAGGACTGAGAATGGCCAATGAGGTTTGAGACCACAGGAAGGGGCTAGGGCTGCTAATGAGTTTCAAGACATACTTCAGAGTCTGGAAATCCAGATAATACAAAGAAGACTGGGGAATTAGCATAAGAGCATGTATAGATCAATGGATCAGGATGGAGTCCAGACACAGATCACATTCATATGGTCTACTGACCTCTGAAGAAAGTGCCAAGGGAAAGGCAACTTTCTCAACAAGCAATGCTTGAACACCTGGCTGTCTGAATGTAATAAAAACAGACTCCAGGAAATGAGGAGACATAGGCCTAGAGATGCAGAACCCACCTGAGCAGTGTCAGCTCTGACTTAAACAAAGGAAACTGTGTCTGATCATGACCATGCAGCTAGAGGCACTGAGCGGGGGATACAAACCTCAGGGATCTGAGAGGAGGTGAGTGAGGGGTTGGTGTGCCAGTCCCTCCTGGCTCAGATTGTCCTCCCTGGCTGGGTCCCTCCTAAACTCCCAAGCCATTCCAGTTCTAGCTGGAAAGGATGAGTTCAGTTATGTTCAAATGCACATGTGACCAAGTTTGGGGGAAGGAAGGCTCCATGGGGCCTGCATCATCTCTCACAGGTTCGTGCTTTGAACACCCAGTCCCTGGTGTGTGGCTCTGTTTTAAAGGCTGTGAATGAAGACTTTAGGAGGAAGGGTCTGGCTGGGAAAGCAGGTCATGCCTACCTCTGTTTTCTCTGCTTTTTGGTCTTACAGAATGTAAACAGCTTCCTACTGCCACAAGCCAATTACTATGTTTTCCTCTGTGTGTGTGTGTGTGTGTGTGTGTGTGTGATAGACTGAATGCCTTCTGAGACCATGAGCTGAAATAAAGTTTTCTTTCCTTTTTGTTGTTTCTATTGGATATTTTTTCAGAGCAACATAAAAATAATTAATTTGAGGCCATTAACTGTGATATTTCAGTGTGTCTCAAACAGACAGAAATGGAATTTAAGCTGTCTCCAAGTTCATTGCTGTGGGAAGTCTGCTAGGAGGAGACACAGGGAGGGCTCTATGTCCAAGGCACCCACCACGTCCTGAGGACCCTTAACACAGAGCACCAGGACAGAAAGAGCACAATGGGAGGGGCCACATGTGCAGTTATTTGTTAGAAGCAGAGATGTCTCATGGTAATCCCAGGATCCTGCAAAACAGAGGTCATTCTGTGACCTCTGGCAGGCCCCTCTACACGCCCTACAAATGCACCAGCAACTGTAGACTGCACAGACATTTCTTTACAGCCCTCCACTCTCAAAATAGTAAGCAATTGCTTTTGCATGCTTCCTATGCCTCATCCTGAAAGGTACCATACTTCCAAAGAGCTCCCCAGTCTAAACTCTGGGTGCCCTGGCTGCTCCCCACAGATTAATTACCAAGCTCAAAGATTTCTCACTCCCTGAGTCTTCTCTCCTCCCCGGTCTGCAGGTTTCCCTCAACATTTTATTTCCATAAGTTTTTCCTGTGTCTAGCCTTCGAAGCCCTAGGGCCCATTCCAGGCTTACAAAGAAGGAAAAGTACCATCCCTCTGCACTACTGGATTTGGGGAGCAAAAGGGGTTCTCTGAGGATGTGTTTGCTCCTCGCAGCTGGGTGCAGCTTCTCTACACCCATTTTTAAATCACAATGTCCTGTTACTGATTTTGAAGCATTTATAGCAGAAGCATTAAGTAAATGGTACAGGGTGCACACACCTCTGCCCAAATGCAGCCATGTTTCATGGGGTCAGTCAGAAAACTTTTTCCATACAGTGTTAACAAATATTTTAGACTTTCAAGAAATCAGAAGCAGGCAAGTAGGTTTTTGAGAGTTCAAGGCCAGCCTGTTTCTCATTGCAGAATTCAGAACCAGTCTGGGCTATTCATTTAGACTGTGTCTCAACAAACGGGGTTGGGGGGGAAAGGGAGGGAAGGAGGAAGGGAGGGAGTTGTGGCCCATTATTGGTGTCTGTCTCCCAAGGACTATCAAATACACAGGCGCCTGCTGAGAACACTCCCAAGAGGGGTCACATTCCTTCTCCTCTAGCCATGGAGGATTTCAGCTGATGAAAAGGACCCTCCCTTAGCAGGAAGCACTTTGGTTCTTTAAAAGTCTGGGTTCCAGAAGAACTGAGAGCCTACTGTTGGACAGAGATGGGGTTGGGGCTCCCTGTGTGCATTAAACCTACCACTCTCAGCTACAGCCACAGCTCTGGATTCTCTGTGGAACAGACAGTGCAGGTGGTTTGTGGAACCCATGATTCTGCCAGACCCCATTTCCATACAGCTTCTCCCACAGTGCCAGTTCTGATGCCCTTCTCCCAACTCTGGACTCCTGCAGCCTCCATCACCCACCCCTTCATCCCTCCACTATCCCACATCAGGACCCAGCAGCCACCTTCCCACCCCTTACTGCACTTCCCCAAGTGCCAGGCTCCCAGCCTTTAGGGATTCCATGAACCAGTTCAAGTCTCGGAAATAAAACCTCTAGGAGTTACAAGAGGCTTGAAGGTGGACTCTGACTTCTGGTCCTGCCACATCAAATGCTAAAGCCACAGTGACTACATCTACTTCTTGAAAGCAAAGTCCAGAACTCAAAGGATCCAGGGGCTGGAGAGTACTTGTTCTTGCAGAAGAACCAGGTTCAATTCCCACTGCCCACATGGTGACTCACAACCTTCTGTAACTCCAGTTCCAGGAGATCTGACGCCCTCTTCTGGCCTCCTCAGGCACCAGGCATGCATGTGGTGCACAAACACACAGGTAAGCAGAACACTCATACACATAAAATAAATGTATATTTATTTTAAATAAAGAGAGAAATGGATGTGGTGGTGGCTTTTTTTTTATAGCAGTGTTGTACACAGAGCAGAGATCAGCCACGAGGCCCAGCACTAACTATTCCTCAAAATGGTGTGCGGCCTTGCTTCTTCTCCCATTTCATCCTCATAGCCAACAGCACCCTTAAGATTCTCCAGGACTGAGTGACCTCCCAGTGTCCAAGGCCCTGTCATCTAAGGCTCCTCCTCCTCCTCACACTTCCTTGAGGCTTGAGATTGACCTACTCTGATCCAAATCCCCCCCCACACACACACTCCCCTGCCAGTCCCTGGCCCCATGTGTAGAGTCTCCCAAGCCAGATGTCCAGCTCCAGAGGCACCTGTGATCACTGCTGCCCATGTCCCTCTCTTTCCCTGCTCCTTGCAAGTCTAGCTGTGGCTCTTAAGACACCTGCCACATCACAGCCCTGGTGAGGGTAGGGAGCTTTCCCACGTACTTGGCCAGTCTGAGCCCTGGTGTTCATCTAGAGTCTGTGAGCCCCAGGACCGAACACAGTACATGTAAAGGACTCAGATGAATGCCTGCCACAGCACACACGCTCAAGGAATAGAGGCTGTCACCATTGTTATCACTGTAGCTTCCTGCGATGCTGGGAGCAGGGATGCACTCTTGACTCACCTCAAGGCCCTGCCAACCTTTCTGGCCACACCATCTTGCTCACCTGGTAACATGGTCCTCCCTCAACTTAACTCCTTCATCCCTCGAGCATCACCAAGGCAGCCCCTGCCCATGGTGTGCATAGTAGGTGGCTGAGAGCTGGCTATCTCTGTAACAGTCTCCAGTGGTAGGGGACACTGGGAACCATAAAGATAATTCTAGTACCCACAGACATCACACTGTACTTCTACATCAACATGACAGACTTGTGATTTAGACAAATGGGCACTAATGACAATACATACATTCACATTTGTGACATATGCTACATCATGTCACAATTATGTCAAACCTGGTTCAGAGCCCAGGGATGACCTGTCTGAGATGACACTTATCCGTCTAGGAACCTGACGTTGGTTAAACTGCTGACTCCAGCCCAGGGTCCCCACAACAGAAGCACAAATAAACAGGAAATCACTTATGTCTAATCCAGATTGCCAATTTACTGGATTTTAATCTGCAAACCATCACTCCCCATTCCTGTCAGGCCTCTAGGAAGGGGTGCTTGGTGGTCTGCTAGTTTCCAGGGTCTGTCTTACTCTTCTCTCCTCAGCACAGGAGGAGTGCCTGCCTGCGCTCCACTTTTCCATTTTACACTCGTGTCAAGACATCACCTCCAAGGGCCACAGAAAAAGAAAGAAATCACAGCTCCAGTGCTGACAGCCCTCTCCTGTCTGTCAAAAGAGGGAAATAAAAGCTAACAAGACCTCCAAAGGCAAAATCCCCAAACCTCCATGCGGTACCCAGCAGCTGTCAAGGAGAACACAGAGCCCACAAGAAAGGGGGGGGACCCACCCCAAATGAAAAACACAGCTGCTGCAGGTGTGAGCTGCACAGACAGAGCAGCTCCAGGGGTGTTACAGGCACCCTCAGCTCCCCTGCAACATGCAGGGTCATCTAGACAGAGGAACCAGGGCTGCCCTGGTTCCTGAGCCTCCTCCCCCATTATTATTATTTAGAGAGCTGTTGAGATTCTCTTGCTTCCTTATTTATGCAATCAGGAAATCACAGCACAGACCTACTTCCAAACTCAAGGCCACGTGGGCCAATTTCAGATGGATAATTAAATATTGAACAAACGTTGAAATGCCTCTACTGGATGAGAATAGCTAAAAATAACCAGTCTCCACTTCCAGAGCCGGTACCTGACACCCGGCCATCACACCATCAGCCATCATGGCGGCTCCTTCCCAGGCCCCCCTCCCAATGACTGCCAGACACATTCTCAGGAATGGCAAAGTGGGGTGGGGGCTGACTCCCTAAATACCTCCTGAACAGAAAACAAAACTCCAGCTCCCGGCAAGCTCTGAATGTTCCTGACCAGGAAATGCTCTCCCTTCCTGACATTTAAGCAAGTGGCCCTAGAGGAAGTTACTGGAGAAGTCGGAGGCTCTGCTTTTCTTTTAAAAACAGTCAAAAAAACTTAGGGTCATTTCTAAAGCAAAACACATATGTGGTCCAGGATGTGAGTGAGTCTGTGATGTGCAGGGTTCCACCCCCATTTTCTTCCACCAGACCCAACAAGGAACAAGCTGCCTCAGTTTCCTTATATGAGCTAATCTAGAAAAGGCAATGGACAGAGCCAACATGTCAATAGGGTACAAAGAGACTGAGAACCCAGTTCCAAACTTGCAGCTACCATCAGCAACAGCAGTAACCTTAGGCAAGAGGCCTTGGTTCCATGAACCTCAGTTTCCTTTTTGGCAATGTAGTTGCAAGAGACTGAGCAAAGGTTCCTGGTGCATGGTTGGGCTGAGGTCCTTCGGGGTACAGAACTAAACCAGTGAGAAACTATGTGCCCAGGAATCAAGCTCCACCCTGACCCACTGAAGTCAAAAGCACACCCTAAATTCAGCCTGTACTGTCGGGTCACACCAGCCAATGAGAGGCAAGGCCTCCAATGTGATTCTAGATGAACTTTCCAGCTCTATGGCCCCAGTGCTAGCCTCATATATTATTTCGCCAGAGTTCGACCTCCCTACCTAGGGATGGAAATAACAATGGCTCTACTTTATGAAGGGCTGGGGAACTGGGAGATGAGAGATAAGGAGGGAGGCCCTCAGCATGGCATGTCCCACACTCAGTTGGTGAAAGAGGCCATCTGATTATGCACGGTGATGAAGACATCCAGGACAGCAAAGGCCACAGGGCTGGCATTCCAGCAGATTAACTGGCGCCTCTGGCCTTCCTCAAGGCCCTACAGCTGTGTCTGGGGAGTGGGTCTCAAGCTCCCTGCAGCTGGGAACTCGCCACGCAGTACACTGGACTATCTCACTAAGACACTTAAGAGGGCAAACTGAGCTGACGTCCTGAGACACGTGATCGACCAGTAAAGTGGCATGCCTGGCAGTATATGAATGACTACAGAGGACAACAAGCAAAGGCAAGGTGAGAGGCCAGAGAGGTAGGGGTGGCAGTGGTGGGTACAATCTGTGCATGAAGAGAAGCCAACTGGAAGGAATGATGACGCCATGTTGATACCAGTAGCCTCTGGCTTCCGGGAGACATGCCAAAGGCCCCAGGGGTGACAGTCTGGATCTACGAGCTGGACAAGCCCGAAAACAGCTGTGAGGTTTGGAGCTGGATGTATCTTGTGGCTCTCAAGTACTCAAACCCAGGGACCAATGACATGCTTTGTCTCTGCCTTGGAAGAGACCTCTGAAATCCAGTTTGTCTTTTCCCTTTTCCTCTCTCTGATCCTGCTAAGATACACAGATACAATGGGGTTTGGCCCTGACTTCTGCTCACCTTATCTTAGGGTCTGGTGGCCTCACCCCCTTTATGGGTTATAACATGAGTAAAAACGGTTCCATTTGCTTTGCTTCCATTAGCTGAGTGCCTGGTCTGTTCCAGCAGTGAACTTGCATAGCGGTGCTTGGATACATACTGGTATTATCTTCATTTTACAGATGCAGAAACCAGAGGCCAGAGATTGAGAGCCTTGCCCAAGGCCACATGGTTCAGCTGTTGCAGGCCACCCAGCTCTACCCAAGCCCAGATTCAGGTCTCTACCTTCCTATCTCATGGAGGCCAGGCCTTGGCTTTAATAGGGCCTCTTCTCCTACCCCATTTACACAGTTATCAACTTCACTGCCAGTCTGCAGCCACCTTCTCCCACATTCCTCCAGCCCAGCCCAGCCACTGCTCCCATGAGAAGCCAGTTTGACAGACCACAAGCACAACTATGCTGCCATCTGGAGTGCTGGTAAGCCAGACTCACACACCCAGCTGGACTCAGAGGCCATGCTCTGGGCTGGTAGAAGAGGAAGCCACACTTCAGAGGTCATCCTCAACCACTCTGGATATATCTTCATTTTGCAGTGTATTAGGGTTTCTTGAGAGATCCCTCCTGGTGCCCCACAGGCAGACTCTAGCAGTTCTTGCAGGGAAAGAGGCCCAAGTAGGGTTGGGATACAACATTAGCAAGACAGAGAAATAAAAGACAGGTGTAGGGGCTGGAGAAAACCTGGCTATGCCAGAAAAAAATATTGACCAGATCCCTAGCACCCAGCAAGACCTAGCATGGGAATGAACAATTAGCACGACTGGGATACAGAAGACTCAGACCTCCCTGGGCATTACTGTGGTGTCCAAGCTCATGAAGCAGCAGAATGGGATCAGCTCCTTTTGACAGAAGGGAAGACTGGGAGCCTGGAACAGACCTGATGTCAGCAACCAGTTTGTTCAAAGCAGAGCTAGGAATAGAGCCCTCTCACCCACTAACTGCTATCTTGTCCCAGAAAAAGGCCCTGTGTTCCAGGGTACCCGATAAGCCAGTCTCTCCAGCCAATGGGGCAAGTATAACTCATCTCCATATGCTCTGGGACCAAGCTAAAGCCAGCAAGTGCTGGAAATGTACTGAATGATAGGCCAGAGCTTATATCAAGGATAGGGAGTGCTCTATTTCTATTAGGAAGTTGGTCTTGTTCCAGTGGCCCAGGTCACACAGCACAGTATGAAATGATCCCATCATACAAAGCTCACTGCTTCCATCCAACTGCAAGGCCCACTCTGCCCCATCATCAGAAGGTAGAACTGAAGCCAAGGAGAAAAAGACTCTTGTCTAGTGTCACACTTGTGTAACTAGGACCCTGGAGACATTGTCTCTCTCTCACAGCTTTGTCAAGAGCAGTATGCTGCTCTCAGAGGGCAGTGACCCCTCCCTAGGAGGTGATGGCCTAGCTAACACCCCTGCCTGGCCATCTGTGGTCTCTGCGCAGCCACCAGCACCTCCACGCACTTTTCCATTTCTAAACACAGAGCCCGTGCTCCTTTTCCCTCACTGCTAGTAGCTGAAGTCAGACATAAGGTGGGGCAAAGGTGGATCCGGGGGCTGCCACCACCCCCACTTTGGATAATGCTACCATTAGGAGACCAATCCCTAACCATGCCAAAACTGACATCAAGGTCAAGACCTGACCCTGCTTCCCAACAGGAGGCACATCCTGATCCAACTTACCCACAAAAGGGGATGTGGCCAGAGCAGGACCAAGGCTGCTGGATTAGAAGATGGGCAAGGAGCCCCTGGCCACCCTGACCTGATCACTACAGGGCCCTTACCAGGTCCCAACTGCTGTCCTCTGTTCCCGATGTAGAATGGACTCACTCTACACCAAGGGCTTTCTGACCCTTTCTGCCTGGTAAATGACAACCAACCATTCACGCCTAACTATGCTGTGACCCTGCTGCCACTACCACCATTGTCACTGAGATTCAGAGAGCCAGCTGCTGCAAAGACAGTTTTCTCAAAGTAGGACTTGGACTCAAGACTGACCATATCAGTTCCAGCAAGGCAAAGGTATCTCACCCAGCTCAGACACAGTCTCAGTATCACCTCCTCTCTGAAGCCTTTCTGAATTTCTCCAACTAGTTTCCATTAGGCTGGTCTCCCCACCGCCAGCAAGCAGACTGAGTTCCTCCCAGGCTCGCACACAAAGCTGGACCTGGGCTTAGACAACAGTTTGATCCACTGGACATTGATCATCCCTGACCTCATTAACTGAACAGGAGGCAGAGTTCCCATCCTCTGAGAGCCTCACAGTGGGTACAGAAGAGGGCATGGTCATGCAGGGCATCTGAGGGACAGGGCAGCGCTGGGAAAGGCAAGGCCCTGGGTGGGGAGCCAAACATGACTGGACATTCATCCCACACCCATTCTCATAACAGGAACCTGTCACAATGTAGCTTCTCCTACAGCTGAGAAAAAAGGCTCAGGAAATAGATGATTTGAACCCATTCAAAAAGCTTGGCCCCAAGTCGCTAGTTTCTTGGGCTAGCCCTGGACTTGAGTCTGGAATTAGCCAGAGGCCACTCTAGCAAAAGCAAAGAGTAGGGGTATCACAAACTTTGGGACATCCTCAAATTAAGTCCCAGCACAAACCTATGATCAGAAACAGCTTAGACTTGAACTCTGTGCACAGGAACTCAATACTTCCTAAACAGACCCTGCACATTACTGCTTGGCTCTACTGTGGGGAAAACACTTCCCCATTGGTAGGGAAATACTGCCTGCCTGCTTCACTGGCCCTCACCCTAATAAGGTGCAACTCATACACCAACATCTCTCTATATCTGCCAGATTCTGCCTATGATGGAGGAAGGCCTAGGCAAGTGTCAGGCCTCCCAAGCTCTAGATAACCTCATGATGCAAACTAACCCAGCTTCTGTATCATGGACACCTTCAGTGGACCTAAGCCTCAGAGGCATCCCAGCCTTCCCAGAACCCAGGACAGGGCCTGTGTGTGGAAGCCCTTGACCCTTACCACTTACAAGGCAGCCTGAAAACTCTGGCGAGGATTGTATTACTGGAAAGAGAGAAGATTGTGCATGTTTCCCCCTTCCCCTGCTCACATCTTGAAAGAGGTACCCCTCCAAGGACCATTCAGAGGGCCCCAGACCTCTATAAACATGGCTCCTTCCAGGAAGTCCACCCAGCTGTTCAAAAGGTGAGGGAACACTACAGGACTGAAGTAGGCCAAGCCTGAGTCCCAGACAGCGACAAGCCAAGATCCACTTCGACTACTTTATGGCCTGGTAAACTGATGGACAGACAGTGAGATGGGACGCGGATCTGAGCGGTGCGGAGAAACTGGGTATCAGGCACCTTCTCCATGCTCCTGGTACCTGGGAGACATTAGGGACTCAGGTTCCCCAAGAAGGACCAACAGAAGCTGGAGCCCTCACCCACAAACACAGGCGCACCATCAGTTCCCTGGTGCCCCAGGGCATTCTCTAAGGGTCCGGGGTCGGGGTGGCGCCTACCCCTGGCGGGCCGGGTACGGCTGCGGGAACGGCTCCTCTGTCGTTGCAGCCGGGGCCGCCGCAGCAGCCGGTAGTAGTAGGACGGTCTCCCAGTGCTCTTCCTGGCGTTGCCACCGGCGGACATGCTGCCGCCCGCCGGGCACCGGGCCAGGCCTGGGCGCTCACACGGGCCCCATTGGCCGCTCCGGACCGCCCGGCGGGCGCCCCGCACTCTCCCGCGCTCCGGTGCAGCAGCCTCCGAGGCCACGGCTGTCCTACAAAGTAGCTTCAACTCCTCCTCCGCCGCCTCTCCCGCCCCTCCTAGAGCAGCCGGCCCCGCAGCAGGGGCCCGGGACTGGGAGGCCGGGCTGGCACCAGCCCGGAAAATCAGTGCAGGAGAAATCCTGGCCTGGAGTCGTCGGGGTGACAGGGCCCGGGACTGTCCCTGGCCCGTCGGAGGGACCCCAGGAGCATCATATCCCCGACGCCCGAGTCTCAAACTCCACATCACACCCAGCACCCCATGTCGCAGCAGGTGCAGTGGTGCGTACATGTATGCATATTGCTAGGCAAGTGCAATTAGGATCTGAAGGGGGGGCACACAGCTCTTCAGGCACCCCTCAGTCCGGTCAGTTCTCCCTGACTCTTGTCTAAGATGCTTAGCTATTCTTTACATTTAAAAGGTAGTCTAATCTGATATAAACACTGCTTTCATATTATTAGGGTTATTTTGTGTATTTCAAGCACACATAAAGAATATAAGACACACCTGTGTAATCAGAGGGCTTTACTGAGCCATTTTGCCCCATCTCCCAAATAAATCGCCAGGGATGCCTGAGGTTTTCCTCCCTTCCGACATTTTTAGGTGGACTAGCAAGGCTTAAGGCAGGAAGACCCCACCCCTACCACCCATCATTGCCGCGACCCCATTCCCTGCCAGCTCTCAGCTCTCCTGTTCTGGCCAGTAATCGGCCTGCTTCCTTTCCTTCATTCTCTTAGGTCTGCTTCCTTTACAGGAGTCCCTGACCGTCCTGGTCCTAGGTGACCTCTGTTCTCTCTCCTCTTTGTCCCCATGGCAACATTAATCTTTTAAGTTATTAAAACTGCACCACCTACCAGACTTCCATCCCTTCAAGTACAGAAGAGGAAACGGTGTAAAAGATGCGCACATGCATACATGTGTTGGCTTATGTTTGTGTATGTGTGAGCTCCTGTATGCGTGTGTAACTTGCCTCAGTCACAGAGAAAAAAGGTAATAGCATATGGTCTTGGCCAGAGGTTGTTGCCTAAACTCTCTAGGGAAGAGAATGGGCTGGTCACAGGTGGTGCTTGAGGCAGTCTGAAGCTGGGTAGGGCAGCCTGGACAGGAATTCCATGCCAGGTTTTTCTCCTCACAGGGGAAGCCCCCTTCCTGGCTCCTCAGTCAGGGAGGGAGGGCCTCCAGGTCAGTAAAGGGGGGAGGGGGGGGCTGGACCACAGCTGGAAGCCAGGCGCCATCCTGGGACCTAGGGTGGGGGGGAGGGGAAGGAGGGCAGTTTTCCAAACCTAGCGGTAGAGAGTCCAAGGCCTCCAAGCCTCCAGGCCTCTGGTCCCTCTTTCCAGAACGATGGCCAGCCCCACAGGAATCTGGGAGAGTGTTGTCAGCCAGGTGACAGGACCCCGGACGCTACAGTAATCTGCACCCAGTCATTGGATTCCAGGCCCAGTTGTGGGCAGAACCCTCCTTTAGAGCATCTCCCACAAATGTGGGCTCTACTCCAACCTACTACACTAGGGATAGTGTTTGTGGGAGTGAATGCGCTCCACTGCCAGCCCATCCTAGTTTTAGAAGTTGAAGGTGCCCTCCTGTAAAGTCTCAGCGTCAGAGCAGAGTTCACCATTTTGCTTCCGTTTGGGCCTGCTTGGCTAGGTTCCCTGTGGACTAGCAGAAAGCTGACAGGGAGAAAGCCAGCTCTGGCCTGCCCCCAGCAGCAGCAGGTATGTTTGGTGGCCTTGGAGGAGAAGACTGAAGTTTAGGACCCATCTGTACACAGTAGGGTTCCAAAGGGCTGCCCTGATTTCTACCTGACTCTTGATTCCTCTGTACTTTACTTTCCCTGCCTACTAGGAGACACTATTAATGTCCCACCCAATCTCAGAGATGCACCACACTCTTCTAAAAGGAGTAATCATTACCAACTAGCCAATCCCAGCACTTCCACAGGCCCCTGGAGGGTGCTGAGGAGGAATGGTGTCCAGGCAGAATCTCAAAGCCTAGCTCCCCACCACCCTCCTGGTCTGAATCCTAGAATCAGGAGACAGACAAAAGCTGCTTCCTGCACCCCACCAGAGCATCTGAAACCAATCCTCCAGAGCCTGCAGCCAGTGAGCAGCTAGTGAGCAGGACCCCTGTGGCCTCCACCACTGTGAAGAGGAGGCCTCCACCACTGTGAAGAGGAGGCCTCCCAGACAGAGCCTGGGACTGGGGGGAGGACACTTGGAAAATGCTCTCCCCCTTGCTAAGACTGTTTCCCACCAACTCCCAGCAGGGAGGCCTTCAGTGATGGCCTCAGACAGGCTTCCCAGGACCCGATACAGGAAAAGTCTGGATTTGTAGGCCACCATGGCTCACTTCCAGAGTGACATGGGAGTGAGGAGGTGACACACATCTCCCCAGACCGTAGTCTTCAACTCCCCAGCTGATAAAGCAGGCATGTCCTTGCATCATGTGAGGTGTTTGATCCAGTGGCTGTGGATTGAGCCTAGAGATGAGTCTTCTCAGGAAGTGCCAGGATGGAAACAGGACTCCCCAAATCAGATCTCACCTGCTTCCCCTCACCTTCACCCTCCCTCAAAAGATTGACTAGGTGGCTTGGAGCTTGAAGAGCCTGGAGCTCTGAACGCCTGCAGTGGAAGGAGAGACTCACACCTGCAAGCTGCTCTGGCCCCACACTTGCTGTGCTAGGCATAGGTCCACACAATAAACAGATGTGAGAGGAGGAAGAAGAGGGGGAAGAAAAGCAATCCCAAAGCAGCCATCCCTCTGCCTCCAAAGGCTCTGTCACTTGTCCCATTGATAGAAGGGCCATCACTAGGCTCCTGGGAAGACCTTCAAGGGCAAAAAACCAACAGCAAATTGCACTCCACCCACAAGGACAGAAGGACCAAGCAGCTTCAGAGCTGGGCTGAAAGGCCAAGTACACTGTGCACCAGGCCAGGGCCAGGTCTGAAGAGGAACCAGCCCCAGACAGTCCTGAGTCTTACTAGGGCATTAAGTTTAAAGGCCCAGCCAAGTGGTGGTGGCATATGCCTTTAATCTCAGAACTTGGGAGGTAGAGGCAGGCAGATGTCTGTGAGTTCAAAGCCAGCCTGACAAACAATGAGTTCCAGGACAGCCAGAACTACACAGAGAAACCCCATGGGGGGTGGAAGGGGGGCAGTGTGTGAAGGCTAGAAGGGATGGAGGGGCATGTGACCAAAATTACCTTCAAAAAACTTAACCAGGGGGCTGGAAAGATGGCTCAGCGGTTAAGAGCACCGTCTGCTCTTCCAGAGGATCCGGGTTCGATTCCCAGCACTCACATGGCAGCTAACAACTGTCTGTAGTTCCAGTTCCAGGCAAACACCAAGGCAAATAAATAAATAAATAAAATTTTAAAAAAAAAGCTTAACCAATGGAATGCTAGGACAAGTCACTAAGTGCTTCAGTTTAATGTATGGCCAAAGGAACTGGCTTTCACCCAGAGAGCATTTTGCAAGAAAGGAAACACACCACCAAGAATGAGGTGTTGAGGCTGGGGAGCTAAGCCCAATCATAAAGAGCACTGTTCCAAAGGACCAAGATTAGATTCCCAGCACCCACAAGATGGTTCATACAACCATCCATAACTGCAGTTTAGTTGATCTAATGCTTCCTCAGGCACCAGGCATGCATATGGTGCACAGACATTTATGCAGGTGCCACACCCGCATGGAGAGGAGATCAGAAACTGCAGGGTCACAGTCTGACCTAGGGTCTGTTGGAAGATGGAGTTTGGGTTTCATGCTAATTGTAGTAGCTGACCCATGTTAGCATGCATCCATGGCAGACCCTACTCTCAGCATCTCACACACGGTCAGTCATTTAATATCCCAGTCACCTTAACAGATAGGTGGTTTACTGTCTTTCCAAAACAATACTGGAGACAAGATAGAGTAAGTTTCTTAAGCCCACAGGGTTTGCAGTAGAACCTGAACCAGGGGACTGGATGTTGGAAAGGTCTTAAGGCTGAGAAAGATTTGACATGCATGTATATGAGGACAGGGCAACAGCCTGGGACTTTTCAGAGCTAGCATTTTCCAGGAACAGGGAAAGACAGGGTACAGAGGAAGTGAGTTTCTAACAGTGCCCACTTCAGGGCCCATACAATGGTGTCTGGAGAGCTCAGACCTGGGATGTTTCCTGTCTGGACCTGGGTAGGCAGCACTGACCGGAAGTCCCTCGCAGGCAGCTCTGCATACATGGCCTCCTCAGGCAGGCTCCACTTCAGAGCCTGAGCACTAACAGTTAAGGTCACAGCCTCCCCCTCAGGATGCTGTCTGTCTAACAGGCAATGACTGCTTCCTGCATCCACTGTTTATACAGGAACGAGGCTGGACCAGGAGCAGGATGAGAGGGAAGCAGAGCCTGGTTCCATCCCCAAAGTGGAAGGACGTAGCTCAACCCCCAAAGGAGGTCCTGCTTGAATACACTAAGCCAGACAGGCATTCACTGCAACCCCCAACTTCCCTCCCAAAAGTCACCCACAAACTTAATGATATCCTTTGTAGAAAATGGCTGAGGCAGAGCAGATAAGACCCCAGGCTGGAAGAACAGGATGCAGTCAGATGTGGACTTCTGAGTTCCTGAAGACAGCTTGCCTCGAGGAATAAGACTGCGAGAGGACTGCATCCAACCACAGCAAACTGAGAGGGGTGTGACCTTTTCCACTATCCCTGAGCTGTGGAAATGACATAGCAGAGCCTACACCCCTAAGGTTCTACAGGTATCTAAAAACATTCTCTAACCCACTCCCAAGCCCTAGAAACCCAGAGAAGGGAATACATCTCCCTATCCCTATCTCCTGTAAGCCCACCCTAAGGTGCGGGTGACAACTGGGGTGATGGCACCTGGAGGCTCAGGTTCCCAAAGAGATGCTCTGTCTAATCTCTAGACACCCAAATCTGGCACCCAATCCCCGGCAGCTGAGGGGTACACCCGCCCTTAGGCCTTCCACCCAGCAGTGAGCCTGAGTGGAGAAAATGACCCTTACACATTAGACAGGCGCTAAAGCTTCACCAGGGGACCTGCTCAGCTACCCAGGCTGCTTCTCTAGCAGAACCATAATGCTTAGCATGTGGTGCCCCCTCCCCCATGCCAGGGTCCCACTTCAGAAGCTCAGGGTCTCAAGGCCCAAGAGAGGCTGAGCTCCACTGTCTACCAACGTCACTGGCCCTCATTGTTCTCCAAGCCTGGAGGCCTGTGCTCTCTGTCTGCCCAGATGGCCAGGCCTGAAGCTATGCTGTCTCTGTGCTTCCTCCCTCTGCCTTGACCCAAAAAGCCTGTCCAGGTGGGCACCAAGCCAGCCCTCATACACTCTTCTCATCCCCACCAAGGGTCCAGTCTTAGGGCTCCAGTTTCTTCCTCTACATTCGTGATGGATGCAGACTGGTCTAATGACCCACCAGACCACCAAAGGAGGTGCCATATGGTCTCAGTGTGAGGTCAGAGCACCTCATCCTTTCTCAGGCATGCCAGCCTGATCATCTGCGCACCCTTGTACTGGCTGGGGTCCCAACGGGAGGAGCCCAGGAAAGAGGACAGCTGAGCCGCGGCTGTACCTAATGCCCAGGTAGCCCAGGTGGAAGTTGCAAGAGTAAGGCTAGGCTTTGGGGTAAGGAATCAGCTCTTCCATGCTGGGTGGGAGGGCTGAGGGCAGTACCTCACCTTTCTGGGCCTCCCAGGAGAGCCACAGAGAACAGTGGATCATAGCCTCAGGCAAACGCTTCTCGGTGGGTTCCTTGAGAGGCTATCCTGGCCCCCAGAGCAGACTCAAGTTTGGGAGAGGTGACAGCAGCCCTGGAAAGAAGTAAAGGAGCCTACCAGACCCAGAGTCAGCAGGGAGAGAATGGGGATGAAGAGAAACCCTAGGAGGCTGTGGGAAGGAGGGGTCATAGGCCCTCTCTGCTCCTCACTGTACAAGGATGAAAGGGCTGGCTCTCATAATGTAAGCCTCAAGTGCAGGGCTGCGTTAGGGATTCTTTTTGGTTTTTTTTTTGGATGGTGTTAGGGTTAAAGCTGTCTCATGGATGCTATGCCTAAGAGCTCCACGAATGAGCAAGAACTTCAGCCCACTATGTACTTTCCCTGACAATTCTAGGCCGTCTGGCTATGCAGCACAAGGTGACCTCAGACCTACAGCCTTCCTGGCTCAGCCTCCTGAATGGTTAAAATCGCAAGCACATACCCCAGCCAGGGCTCTGAGGCCTGGCCAGCTGAACACACTCCACCCCAGACCCTCTGCATGTGCTGCCTCTTCCGGAAAACTCACTAACAAGAAGAAGCATCTGGGACTGCCTCACTCTGACTGTCACCACACACTCAGAAGCCTTCCCTGACTACCTTAGCCCAGGTCAGTTTGCCCCAGTCTCCCTAGGATATGCTTCTGCTCTGATTTATTTTCTTTTAATCTCCTGAAACCCTCTCATTTGTGTATTAACGTGTTTCCTAATTGTTACCCTCCAAATCTTAATAAGGGCTATGGCCTTAGTAATTTTATTCACAGCTGGGTTGGTCTCAGCGCACACAGTGCTCAGCATCTGATCGATATAGTAAGGGAAGGAAGCTGGGCTCAAAGCTGACATTCTCAAAGGCAGCTGCAGGCCCGGCCAAGTGACTTCACCTCTCTTCTCAAGACCTGGGCTCTCTTCTAGGTGACATGTGGCTAGCTCACTGGAGTGCTTATATTCCAAAGGCATCCTGGGGCTGGTCAGGCCAGGGAATATTCCTGACTCTTTGCAAGACTGATTGAAAGTCAGACTTTAGTGAATAAATGAACAAATGAATGAATGAATGCCTTCTCTTTGCCATTGCTTTTGATAAAGTCTCCCAGTCATAGCTCCTGCCTCCTGGTTGGCCAGAGTACACTTTCAGGACTCTTGAACAATGAGTGCCTGTACTTAGTCCCCCAAGGGAAGTGCAAGCCACTGAAGTTGCTGAAGCAGGAGCAAACTTCTCAGGAGCCTGGGACCCTGAACTTATAGCTGGCACTCTAAGCCCATGTAGGAGTTAAATCCACCTTCACCCGTCAAGTCCCCTTGAGAGTGAGAACAATAAAGCCCTGTCCCCACCCTGGGAACAGCATTTTGCCTGGAAATTCTACCAGGGGCAAGAGGAAGGGCTGGGGCCTACAATTTCAGTGCCTGCTCAAACAGAAAGGATCGGAAAGTTTGGGGCCAAGGAAAACAAGTTCAAGGTCAACCTGAAAACCAACAAATCTATGGTTGAGCTTTGTATGTCCCAGGATGAATCTCTTCTGGTGATTTGTGATCAGCAGGTATGACAGTGAAGAGAGAATGGCTCAGGACCACCCACAAGGCATGAGAGAAAGTAAAACTTGCCCAGCCTTTTCTGCCAAACCTCCTGTGACAAGGAACTCAGTACCTCACAGGACTAACCCTTGGCCCTTCTCCAGTGTTGCGTTCCACACCTAGAAACTGACAAATGTTTAAGGGGCCTTCCTACCCTCTGACCAGGACACAGGGCTGGGGACTACCTAGGGTCCTCTCTCTTCCCAGGCTACCATTGCTGGTTCTACCTGGGGCAGCCAGTGGTGGAGATCGGTGGTGTTTGCCTTCTACCCCACCTCTTGACTACAGAGGTGAGGCAGGAGACTAACTTCTGGCTGGCCCTCTCTGAGAGCCCAGAAGACATAGGCAAGAGACCCCAATATGGCTTCGGTGTCACTGAGTCCCTTTGCACCCTGCACCAGGGACACCCTGGGTCACAGAGGCACAGCCCCTGAACACCTTGGCCCCTCCTGTTTCCTATAGTCCATGCCCCAGGAAGATGGAAGGCAATGCCAGAACTTTCCGGATCTGCTCCCTCTGACCTTAGCTTACTGAGCCTCTTAGTGAGTGACTTATGCATACACATCTCCCCTCCACTCCTAACTTACAAGCTCTTCCAAGGTCCAGACAGGACAGCAACTACTCAGCAGCCAGGATCATGGCTAGTGCACCCCCTCGCCAGGTGAGGCACCCTGACAAAATCTTTGTCTTGTACCTCAGCCCTGGGGCTTTAAGATGGTCCAGGGTTGAGTGTTAGAAATGGCAGGTGCCCAGGCTCACCTTAGAGCCCAGGTTAGCCAACTTGGAGAAGGGCCTCACTCTGTGGAGTGAGAACTTTCTAAAGCTCCCAAAGACCCTGCCTCACCACTCAAGCACCAAGAGTACAGACATAAACCCACCCTCATGCTGGGCTTGGCTAGATGTTTCTGCAGCAGGAGATGGGCCCATGAATTAACACTGAATAGAATACAGTTTGCAGAGTCTCCCACTGATGCCTCAGACTCTCCAAAAGTGGCTTTGAATGAGGGGCCCAACAGGTGAGCTCAGGTCGGAAAGTTCCCTGACTGGCCCCCTTTATCCTGGTCTCTGTGTTCCCTGACTTGACCAGGTCCTGGGCTGATATCCCCTTACAACTCTGATAGGCATGGTGTCTCCTTACAAGGCTAAGAGTGACACAATCTCTTCCAAAACAGCACTGCCAAGCTTGGCCATCTACTCTGGTCACCCTCCTCCTGTGCTAAACACAGCTGGCACAAGGGAGGTCAGACCTGCCAGGAGGCTAAGGTCCAGAGCAGATGCCATGAGCAGGGTCACACAGCCCCCACTTAAGAACCCAACACAGTACTCAGTCTCTGCCAGGCAATATTCATTCAGGGAGCCCTTATAAAGGGGGGTGGACACAAGGACTCTGAGTCATAGATACGGCATTAGTGATGACAGAGACTCTACAGTCTGCCCCCTGCTGGAACCTGCTGTCCAATATCACTTATCATTTGTTCCCAGGTTACTGAGCTGCGGACTGACAACCAAGTGCAAAGAAAGCAGGACTGCATGCAAGTCTAGCGTCTTTCAGCAACAAGGCTGAAGGCACTCGGATCTGGTCCTAGCCAGTGGCCAATGGGCATCACCAGTCTCCACTTCTCTCCTCTCCCAGCTCTCTGCATTTTCCCATTCCAGAGGTCTCCTGTGACCCAGGACATAAGCAAGGCTCCTAGATTTGACTCTTGCAACCTCCAGCACCCAGCTGTGTCTATCAGCCCCTCTCCATCTTCACAAACATCACCTGGGGCCATGGAGCCACTGTGTCTAGCTCAGGAGAGCTCCACAGCCCTCAGTTGTCCCCCCTCCCAACACACACACATCCTGTCTCGCATTCAGAGTTTATCCAGCATCCGACAAGCAGAGTGAGCAAGTGCAGGATCCTCTTGTCAACCTCCCAGGTCTGCTGGGACCCTCTTTCCGACTCACCTCTCTCTAGCTACCTGATGACACCACTCGCCCTTCCTCCACACACGTCCTCTTTTCCCAGGGCACACCCCTTTCCTCAATGCACTGTGCACTGAGACTCACTGCAGTCAGCCAGCACAATGTGCATTCCCTGAGGGTCAGGTCCCTGTCTGCCTGTTTCATCCTGGCAACTTCAGCTCCCAGGGCAGAGAATCACATGGCCAATGTCAATTAGAAGGCAGCTGGAGATCTCTTTTGAGTATACAGAAAAGCACTGAGTACATGCATGCACACATGTACTTTGGACATATACAGGCCTCAGACCTCAAGACCTTCAGCCCCGGGCACCCTAACCCTCCCAAGCTCTCAGCAAAGCCAGGCCGGAGGCCCTGCACCTCCAGCGCAGCTCAGAAATTATTCATCTCCCCCTCTCATTCCATGATTCATAATCCATCAATATACTTGCCTAGTATCTTTCACGAGAGTGCCGCATTTCTGTCACTTAGTAATGCATTTGGCTCCCTGCTTCTCTCCCAGGAGGAATCGAAGGCTTGGCTCCCATTCTGCACAAGCCAAGTGCCATTCAGGGACTCAGTTAAGACCTGAACCTTGAACCTCACATTTGGGCTCAATGGAGGGCCCACTACTCTGGCTTCTCTCTTGCCTTCACCTATTAGAGGACAAGTCCTAGTGCCCAGGTCTTTCAAAGCTTGCTTTGAGGCAGCGGAGCCATACTTAGGCCCTTCTTGTACCCAGCCCCACATACGCCAAGGGAGCATGCCAGGTTCAGATGCAACTTAGATGTTGCAGGATTACCTGTTTTCAGCTTCACAAAAACCTTTAGAAGCCAAAGGGTATTGTACCCATTCCGCAGACAGGGAAATGAGGCAGCTTCCCTAAAGCCATACTGCAAGCAGAAGGCGGCTTCCTGGGAGTGGGGCTTGGGACTTAGTGAAGGAGGGTAGAAGTGGCAGGGAGCACAGGGCTCCACACTGAGCTGGGCAGCAGAGAGAGCCCAGAGAATCAGGGGCTGGCAGCCTAAGAGCTGCAGTCTCACCTCTTGTGTTTTGTGGGGTAAGTTCCCTGACTCACTGGCTGGACTCACTTCTGCTCCACAGGCAGCTCCCTCCCAGGACTTTCACATGACTTGATGAGGCCTTGTAAACTGTCCAGTGCCAGTGCACATCATTTTTGCATGTCAGAATGTGGACTCAAGACTTGTAAGGAAGCCCTGGCTGACATATGACCCAAAAGCTCAGCCCCAATCAGAAGCTGAGACCCCCTCCTCAGAGCACAGGCTGCCTCCCACACCCGACACCAGGCCCCCCTCTGCCAGCCACTAGGGCTGGTCCCCTCCCCCTCCTGCTCTGCAAAGTTTCCGTGGCAACCACCTCTCATTTTTATTGTTTTCCTTTCCTCTGTCACTTTGGCATCTTAGGATCTAGAGAGAAGGAGAGTTGGGCAGGAGGTGTGGCCAAGAGGAAGCACACAGTAAAGGGCAGGGTTGGAATGACCTCTGACCCGAGGCCAGTCCTTGAGAGAATTCTCAAAGGATCATGCATTGTGCAGCATAGCTGCAAACTGGCTTCTCACTAATGTGCCTTCACCTGCGGGACATCCTTCCCTCACCAAGGCCAAGTTCCAAGGTCCCTCACTCACAGAAGTGTCTACTGATACCCCGTCACCATTATGTCATCATGCTCCTTACTGTCCTGACCTCTCTCTCAGACAGCTTCCCTGCCACAGGCAAGGCTAAAAGGCCCTCACTTCGCTCTCACATCTCTAGGGGCCAGCAAGAGCCGCACACATTAGGTCCTCAAAAGGCGGTCCCATCCTGGTTCAGTCAATACTAGGTGAAGTGAGTTTAGGGGCTGAAAGAGCTTGCCATATTCTCTGGTCTGTGGACTCTGGTATTATTTTTAGTCCCTGAGTCAGGGTCATCTAGTGAACAGCCCGGAGGCCTCCTCCGCCCACACTCTCACAGTGGTTCTCTTTCTCCACCTGCTCACTTCCCAAGGCATTGATGCCAGCCAGCCTGTGACAGCTCTAGAGCAAGGCCCAGCCTGTCTCTAGCCCTGCATACGAGCAACCTCCCGCAGCCCCTTCCCAAACACATGGCATATACACGTGCACCCTAGCATTCATACTCAAATGCACACTAGTTACTAATGTGCCAGGACTCCATGGCTTCACTAGAGCTGATGTGTGCTTTCTAGGGAGGGATGGTGCTCTGCACTCTATGCAGCAGCAGAGAGTGGCCCAACCATCAGGTAGGCATGCTGACGTAGACAGTGCCTTGGCTAGAGCATGAGGATGGCCTTGGTCTTCTCAGGCTGTCACCATCTGTTCACTCTGAAGCTGAACCACCAGGGTCCTTCCTCTTGGGTCTCCCATGCCACACATCCACCAGAGTAGGGCCTCCCTCCTTTCTCTATGGAGCTGATGATGCATCCCACCTTCACTGCTGGCCCAGACCTGCACATCAGTCCAAATGGCTCACCTGCCCAGGCTTGTACTAGGACAGGTGTGGCTGGAGACAATGTACAGGGGCTGCCCAGGGCCACAATGTCTCAATGTGGGGTTCCTATGCCTAAGGCTATCTTTCCCCCTCCAAAGACCTACCATGACAAGCGTTAGTGGGCCCAGAGAAAAAGGTTAAAACCCCAAACATGAGACTTAACAATGTCAAGTCAGGCCCAGCCTAGCCTCTGCCTCCTCTCCAGAATTCCTGCAACTGCCATTGGGAAGCTGAGCTTTTAGCACCCACCCTGAAGTATATGGGGGCAAGTCCCAGGAATTGGTACTTGAAAACCCAAGCAAGTTCTAACATGATCTAGGAAGGGACACTGTGTGTGCCCAAGAGGGCTCCAATGCAGCCTCTGTCCCTAGGGAGCTGACAGTGTAGTGACATGTGTGGCCTCCCCCAGGGGCACACAGACAGGTGCTGAGGCCAAGGAAACAGAAGAGAAGTAACTACTGATGACTGACTGACAATCAGGGGTATTCCAGAAAGGTTTCCCAGGGGGTACCATCTGGGCTAACTCACTGAGATTCCCATAGGCCATAGGTATGGGGTATAAGGTGAGCCCACTGAGATCTCGATATCTCTCTCTCTCTCTCTCTCTCTCTCTCTCTCTCTCTCTCTCTCTCTCTCTCTCTCTCGGCAGGGTTTCATGTAACTCAAGCTAGCTTCAAATTCACTATGTAGCTGAGGAAAACCTTGAACCTCTGACCTTCCCACCTTTAATTCTTGAGTGCTGAGATTACAAGTATATGCCACTAAGCCTGATTTTATGCAATTCTGGAGAGGGAACTTGGAGCCTCATATATGCTAGGCAAGCACTCTATCAACTGAGCCACATTCCCAACCTAGGACTGAGGTCAGCTGAAGCCTGCTGGTAACAGCCCCCTTCCAGATTATAGAGAGGGTTTGGACCTAAGGATGCTAGCCTGGTCTCATTCACTGGGTCACTTAAGCACAGGGGTGCCAACTCTTCTAGAATGAGGCACTTTCAGGCCAGGTCCTGAGGCCACCTCTGTCATAGGCAGTAGTCCAGAGCTGCCACAATGGGGTAGAATCTGACAGGCCTTGAACTCCCACAGGAAAAGAGCGTCTTTGAGTTACCTGTACAACTTACTCCAATGTGACTCCAGTGACCACACTCCAGTCAGCCAGGAAGTTCTTACCCCTATCTAACCTACATCTCTCTTGCTGAAATATATACCTACCTTGCTGTGGAGACAGAAATAACAAAGGGCAGAAGCTGAAATGCCTCACTGGTTGGTTGGAGAGAGGAGAAGGGGAGGAGGTCAATGGGCAGAGACACAACCCCTGGCACTGAGGAAAATGGACAAGGCCCTCTTTGTGTGCATGATTAATTTATAGGCCTGGGGAGGGCCACAGGAACGTCCTGCGCCTCGGAGGCTTCCCTGACCCAGTTTAGAAGCTGTGTTCATTGTGGTGCTCCTGTCAGACCTTCCCGGCGTGCTCATGAATTTTCCGGGGGTTTAATCGAGCACAATCTGAGAACAATTTATTAAGAAGATTAAAACCCCCAAGTATGCTTCTGCATGGTCTATGAAATGTGGCAAATTGATCATCCGCCATGGGCAGACTTCCTCCAGCAGCGAGGTCCCTGGGGCCGAGCTGTGAGAACTCACAACCAGGGAGAAGGTACTGTGTAAGGAAAGGGCGGCACTAAGGACTGCAGGCTGCCGGTCCAGTCCATTTCACAGTGTGCTTGCCTGACATGCACCAGACCCCAGTCCTATCCCCAGCACCAAACAAACCAAGAACCATCTTCAGCTACACAAAGTTTGAGGCCAGCCTGAGCTACATGAGACCTTCGCTGAAAAAAAGAAAAAGAAAGAGAAAGAGAAAAAGAAAAAGAAAAAGAATCCCAGAACCCTAGAGTGTGAGAGTCAGGCCCTGGATACCAAGACCTCATTCCAGGGATACGGAGCAGGCCAGGCCTCACTGGAGGAAGGAGGGGTGAGGTCCCAGCCCCGTCCTTGCTGACTTTAGATGCCAACTGCACAGGCCCCAGCCTGGGTATTCCTCTGAAATCTGAGGCCTGGCCTGGCCTGCCCTCTTCTCTCTCCTGACCCTCTTCCCACTTAGGAGGCCACCAGGAAGATGGTCTGTTTATCATAGATAATGAATGTGAGTTAGGCTGTGGGCAACCTGCACTACCTCTGAGGGAAGCCTTGGGCTGAGCTCTAGTGTCTATCTCCACTTCCATGCACAGCACTGCAGGCCATGTGCATTTCCACCCAGGCTCCTCTAAACCTCCCATGCATACCTGATGTACCCAGGCCAGGAAGCAGAGACCAACAGAGCTGGGCTTCAAACCCAGAGTCCACCCCAGCACATAAGCCCCTGGGCCTCCTTCCTGAGTCCTTAACTGGGCTGCCTGTCTCTGTGATGACTCTGGTACTCTCAGATCCACTCTCGACACCTCAGCTAGTCTCCAGCCTCAATCTCTCCTGTTGTTCTTCAATATCAGCCATCAGGTGTGACTGTGACCCCTAACTGACCTCCCGAAGGCCTGGTCCCCAGGTTGCTAGCCTGGGCCCAACTAGGTCCTACTCCCCTCCGTGGCCTTCTCTGGAGCTGTCTGTTCTCTGGGCTCTAATCCCTTTGTTAAATATGTTTATTTTCCAAAGTCTCAAGATCCAAATCCAATGCCATCTCCCCAAAGCCTTCCCAGGATAGCAAATCAAGTTACTGCAGGAGAGGGCCTCTCCAGGTTACACTGTCCTCACTGCAGAGCTATTGAGTATGCAGCCTCCTGCTCCAGCCTTCCCTACCTCAGCAGCCTGGAAGACAAGCTTGGCATGGTAGGTGCAGGGACTAAGCTTACTGTCCACTATGGCCTACCTGATGAAGAGATTGTTAGTCCCTGATACTAAAGGTGACCAGAACAGCGTGTGCCAGCCTGTGAACATACTTCCCCTGGTCACAGGGAGAATTCTACCTCTTTATCCCTGCTCTGGACCACTTCAGACTCACCCTAATAGAGCCTACTGACCTCTTTATAGAGAAACCTATTTAAAATGCACAAGATATGAATCTCTGTGAGTTCAAGACCAGCCTGGTCTATAGAGTGAGTTCCAGGAGAGCCAGGACTGTCACACAGAGAATTCCTATCTCAAAAAACAAACAAACAAAAAGATAAAATATGGGTACTGGGACTGTGGAGGTGATTTTGTGGGTATAAAGATTGAGAACCTGAGTTCTGACCCCCAGAAGCCATCTCAAAGCAGGATGCAGCAATGCTTCTGTGACTCCAGCACGTTTAGGAAAGGATGGGAGAAGAGACTGAGAAGGCCCAGAACTCCCTAGCCACTGAGCTTGCAGCAAAGAGTCCCGAAATGTGCTCACCAAGAAGGAAGTGAGAATCAACACTCATGGGTACCTTCTGATTCCCACACACAGGCTGGGAGGGCACATGGGCACCCATAGCACCCTCCATATGAACAAACACAAATAAGTATCCACACCACTCACACCCATACACACTTATATCATTTATACCACACATACCATACACACTCACACCACATATAAACCCTATACACTCACAACACACACATACTATACACACTTGCATCACTCATGTCACATATGCACACACTCCCCCACACACACACATAAACAAGTACATGCACACTGGACTGGAAAGGAAAACAATGGCAGCAGAGTGTGATTATCTTATCAAGTACTTTCTAGAACACTGTAGTGTTGTGTACCCTTCTTTACTTGTGCCTGAAACCCTGAGATCTAGAGCTAATAATGACTGTCGTTTTGAGGTGTGGTGAGCAAAACCAGTATTATTTCAAGATATCCACAACTACTCTAGGACACAGAAGCAGTGATTTCTATAAAATCACTGCATGGAGAATGCTAGGGCGGCTTATCGCCTACAACGATAATTGAAGGGATTGCTGTGTATAATTGTAATTAGAGGTTAGGTTAGGGGAATGAAGGCGGGGTAGGAATTCTTTTTCCTGCTCCAGGGCTTAGTGCTCTGGAGTCCATGCAGACTCCCTGGGCCCCAGGGCTCCGGGTGAGAGCCCTGAGGTGGCATGTGGAGTGGGGTGGGACTTGGCCTGGAAGCCTCTGTTTCTGCCACTGCAGCCCTGGCACCTAGGACCTGAGCCTGTGCTGGTGGTACGGCTGCTCCAGTGGTTGCCAAAGCCCTCCATGACTCTCGCTTGGCCGACAACAGGCAAAATCATCCCTTGAAGAAGCTCTGCCTGGACAGTTCCTGTCACTCCTCAGGGAACTTGTTTTATGTCCCCAAAGAACAAGGCTGACAGAGAATAAATTGCCAAGGAACACTGGAGTGGGTTCCAACCGTCTGCACGGCGCCCGCCCAGCCGTCCCCATGTACCCACTGCAGTCTGCTCTGTGGAGGAAGGAATGAACCATCAATTACCCAGGGAGAAAGGGCGCCATGAGGACGTGCCCAAGCACCGCACAGGGAGCATGCTCCTGGCCCCCTGGCTGCCAGGATCTCCTCTTCGTTGATGACAGCAGGATCACCTTCCAAACAGGGGAGGGGGCACAGAAAAGGAAATGCTCTTTACATGCAGCAGCCTCCTCCAAGGAAGAGCATGTACAGGCCCCTTCCCTTCCCAGGCACACCTCGAGCCTGTTGTGAACCCTATGAGCCGCACTAGGGATGTGCCTCTGGCTTCACCCACAGCCCACCGGCCACTCTAGCCATCGCTTCAGGACCAGGGAATTATGCTGCCTTCACCCCATCTCTACAAAAGCTGCCTAGTGTAAATCTGCCTCAAGTAACCCTCCTACGGAGCCTAAGGAGAACGGCTGGCTGCAATTGTTACCTTTTTAAGATATAGGAGGTTAAGGAGGCACAGCTGACCACCGAGAGAATCAGGGTCTAAGCCCAATCGTTCTGATTTCAGCCACATGCAGCCAATGTCCAAAGAAAGGAGACACAGCCCTGCCAAGGATCTCCTTGAAACCCAGAGACCTTGGTCTCCATCTCTCCACTTCCAATTGGCCACAGTCCAGCCTGCTCCAGAACACCCTCCCTGCTCTCCATGAATCTTTACCTCATCATCTTCTTATCCACAGCCAGACCCAGGCACCCTACAGGAGCTTTCTCAAGCCTACAGCCCTCCACTTCACACCAGATTTGAGCATCCTTGAGCACAAATATCTATCTTGAATGAGATACCCTGATGTGGCAGGCCCAAGAATGGCATTGTAGCTGCTGTCAGCACTAGAAACATCTCCAAACCAGAGTCTCAACCCAGACAGAGCTCTCCAACAGCCACACAGGTCTCAAGAAGAGTTCAGAAGGTGCAGGCCGGAGGCCAGGAGGATGGCTCTGTGGACAAAAGCACTTGGCACCAACCAAGCCTGACGATCTGAGTTTGATCCTCAGAACCCAAATGATCGTGGGAATCAAATAGAGGGAAGAGCAAGTTCTGTCAGCTGTTCTCTGACCTCCACGTGTGCCGTGGCATGACACATGTATGTACACACAAGATAAAACTTAAAAAGAATTAATGGGCAGTGAGGGTGACAGGCTTAAGTTCAAGTTGCAAGAATTTCTACTGCAGACACACTGCAGGATTAAGATCAGGGCCATCCATTCCCGGTGACTTCCCCACTCTCCTAGCAATGTGCTTTCTCCAGACAGTGGGGCACTGGTACTGAGCCTGATGACACACAGAAAGACCCCTGAAACGAGGAGACTCAGGACCCCTCATCAGTCTCAGGCTGCCAATGCTTTACGCCACAGACATGGGCAGCTTAGAGAGGGTTCCGAACTCACTGGAGCAGAGATGGAGACCAGGGGAGGTCTCTAAATGTCTTCCTGAGTAATAAGTGCAACTTGCAGGAAGTTAAAATGATTATTCAATAGAAACTTTAATAGAGTCATGGATATCTTATGGCTTCATGGGTGTATGAATTTTTGAGACTGAATGAAGAAAAGAACTCTTAAACACCTCTCCATGGGATGAGTTCCACTTCCAGACCCTACCACCCAAGTCCTTTCCAGGCCAGGTCAGCGTGCTGGAGACTGTGGCCAACTGCTCTAGTTCAGAACCCATAGGAGTGAGAATGGCTTCAGCCTCAATACAGAGCAAATATACAAACGTTAAAAACCACAGAAGGTCAAGTAAAATCCACAAAAATCCATAAAAGAGCTAGACCTTGGTACAGCCCCCAACCCTGACAAGCTGAGGTAGGAGGGTCATTATTAATTATTAGTTATTATTGTTAATTATTATTATGGGCTACAAGTGAGACCCTCCATCTCAAAAACATCAAAGGGGAGGGAAGAAAAAGTCAATTAAAAATTCATAATTCTTCATGTTACCCCTCAGGTAAACTCACAATCGTGTATAGATGTGGAAGGAGGCCCCATGTGTCGTGGTAGAGATAATAGTGACAACCTGAGTTTAATCCAGGTCACTAATATTAGGGTCACCCCCAAGGAGGGGACACTGATCAGAACACAAAGTAAGAATGCATGAAGTCCACACACAGCAAAGCAAAATGCACACTGTATTTCAGGACATGTACATGACTGCCTGGCTGGAGAGGTTTTAGAACAGAACTCAACAAGAGGCAGACTTGGTTTCCAGTTTACAATGGTTATTTTTTTTTCCACTTTAGGGGGTGAAGTGGCAGGCTCTGTGTATGTTAGACAAGAGCTCTACCAGTGCCTACCACCACCCTAAGCCTACAATGTTTGCTTTGATTTTAAACAAGGAAGTCATGGAATACACTATTTTATATACCAGATAGCAGACTATGATGTGGAATGCTGAGGGTGGATGAGGCTATACATGGGGAGGGGCAAAGGGCTCTCTTCATATTCTTTGCTCATTTTTCTTGGGAACTGAAAACTGCTATGAAAAGTAAAACAACCTGAAAAGTTTTAGAAATTAAAAATACAAGCCAACATTGTCCCCAAAGTCAGGGCTGCTGGGTTGAGTTTCAGGGGCAGAACTTAGCATTCTTTGGCCAGCCCCAAATTCCAGTCTGGTTCAAACTTGGAGAGGAACAGGAAATTGGAACCTTATTCCCAAAGCTAGGACTCCCTGGAAAGCTGTGTTTGGGGCATTTTTAATTTTGCCCGACCAGAATGCCTTACACCTTCATATGAAGCTATTCCAATGTTGTTCAGAAGCTCTCTCCCTGAAGCACAGGCTGTCTGAGGAGCACAGCCCACTTACAGGTCTCAGCGGCCTATGGAGCTGGCAAGCACCTGGCACAAGGCAGGAGCTCATTAAACAGGTACGACGGAGCCAATGAGTGCCCATTCGGTTCACAGGAGTAAGTCTCAAAGCCCCTGAAGCCCTGTCTAGACATCTCCATGGGGCCACTCATCTAGCCTTGAATTATAATTCCTCATGTTCATGTCCACAGCTCCTGAGCCTACACCCTGATAAGGCCACTAGTCTCATGGCCCAGTTGGTTCATAAGTAGAGATGAACCAGAAAGGGAAGGCCAGAACTATAATAAAGCAATCTCTCTCTCTCTCTCTCTCTCTCTCTCTCTCTCTCTCTCTCTCTCTCTCTCACACACACACACACACACACACACACTCCCCTGCCCAGCCACTACAGCCTTAAATGGCCATCAGACTGGCCTGGAATCCCATTTAAGAGAAGCTGCCAGATTTGAACATCAAGGCCTGCTTACGGTTGTCATGTAGATACGTAGATCTCATAAGTAATTCTTATGGGTCAGAAAGTGATGGCACATGCAGTAATCCAGCATTTGGGAGGGTGCAGAAGGATTTTGAGCTGTTGGCAAGCCTGGACCACACGACAAAACCCTGTCTCAAAAATAAAGACTGGAGAGTTGGCTCAGTGGTTAAGAGCACTGGCTGCTTTAGAAGACTTAAGTTCAATTCCCAGCACCTCATGGCAACTCACAACATCTGTTAAGTCTAGTTCCAGAGGATCTGATGCCTTCTTCTGGCCTCTGCAGGAACCAGGTGCACACATGCTGTATAGACATACATGCAGGCAAAACACCCAAATACATAAAATTTTTTAAACTTTTGTTTTTTTCTAGATAGGTTTCTCTGAGTAGCACTGGTTGTCCCGGATCTTCTTTTGTAGACCAGGCTGGCCTCTGACTCCTGAGTGCTGAGATTAAAAGCATGTGCCACCACCACCTGGCTTTTTTTTTTTAATAAATAAAAATGAATAGAGTTGGGTGTGTAGCTCAGTGATAGAAACACTTGCCCAGCATGGGTGAATCCTTGGGTTCCATCCCAAATTAATGAGCAGAGAAAACAAACAACATTATACAAGCTCCATCACATGGGGCTACAGGCTTGATTTAGCTCAGACCAGGACTGAGGGTAGTCTAGGGGATGATAGCTCAGAATCCTGAGTAGACACCAGTTAATTTGGGTGTGTGGGGAGCGAGGCGCCTCTGGTTTGACAGTCAAGAGTTGGCCTTGGGCATGCCCAGCCATTACCATCTGCAAAATAGGGCTGAGAACTGCTAGCCACCCACCTAGCAAGGACCACACAAAGTTCGAGTTAAACAGACAGAACCCAGGCAGGAAAGCATTTTCCTAACTCCAACATCTTTTTTGAGACAGTCTCCTCATGTAGTCCTGACTGGCCTAGAACTTAATATGCAGACTAAGTTGGCCTCAAACTGGGATTATAGGCATATGTCACTTAAAACAGCCTTGACCTTAACCATTCCATCTTCCCAAGGCTGACACTGGTGCTGAGGGAAGGGTGGTCAGACCCTCTGTACTCTGTATTCTCCTGGTTTGGAGACTTCAGGTCCTGAGTCCTGGGAACCCCTCCCTCCTAGCCTGGTCACTGTAGCCAAGGGGCTGGCCTTTCTGAAGGTGCAGTCACCTAACAGATGTTTCCTGAGAACCTTGAGAGGGTAGAAAGCCAGGCAGAGAAGGTTCCTCAAGAGCTATCATCCTAGTGGGAACACACAGAAAAGCTATAGGGAATCAGAACAGCTGAGGTGCATTGAAGGGTCCTGGTGTGTGCCATGGAACTCTGAATTATTCTTTGCTATAGCAGGGAGGCTGGCTTGATCTACCCCGCCCCTGGCTCTCTACTCCTTCCCTTAGGAGGAGGAAAATGTTTTAAAGTAATAAATGGTTTTCTTACCATCTTGTGTTCATACAGATGACACTCATTTTGGACTTCCATCAGGAAAGTAGCTAAACCTGAAGTTACATCTAAGAGGAGAAATGGCACACATGGTATAGTATAGTGGATAATGGCACCCACGGTATAGTTTAGTGGATAATGGCACCCACGGTATAGTATAGTGGATAATGGCACCCATGGTATAGTATAGTGGATAATGGCACACACGGTACAGTATAGTGGATAATGGCACGCACGGTACAGTATAGTGGATAATGGCACGCACGGTACAGTATAGTGGATAATGGCACGCACGGTACAGTATAGTGGATAATGGCAC
>PVIH01005815.1:7844-29854 GCA_004025045.1 Sigmodon hispidus
CTATGGCCTTAACCACAAGATGCCTGTGTATTTGCTGCAATATTGTATCTTCTGGTATCCAGGAAGTTTTTGTAGAACAGCCATTACTTAGTTTCCCCTGCAATTCTTTAGCAGTCTGCATCCCATCAGCAACT
This sequence comes from Sigmodon hispidus, assembly GCA_004025045.1. Lineage (NCBI taxonomy): Eukaryota > Metazoa > Chordata > Mammalia > Rodentia > Cricetidae > Sigmodon > Sigmodon hispidus. Next base: position 7,979 of record PVIH01005815.1, read on the forward strand.
TCTCTGACTGCTTACCAAAAGGAAATGAATGGTTCCCTTCACAGTAGGCCTGCCAGCTCTCTCCTTTCGATCCATTAAGCATGGCATGGAGTCTTGTAGTTCTGCACATGCCATGCTGTTCTGTATAAATAGGGACCATCTATCAGAAATGTCACAGGCAGGAAGCCAGTGACGTCTTTACAACCAATTTACAATTGGAATCTGCTGTGAAATACATGCAGAAAATGCCTTAACAGACTTAGAGCATGCAAACACACATTATACATGGTCAGAAAGCCCTGTTAAATCTCTGACTTGAGGCTCAGAGGAGCGGAAAATACACAAAAGTGAAGGAAGAAATAGTGAAGGCAGTCAGTGCCTCTATTCACATTTTAAAAATGAAAAAAAATAAAGGCAACTAATAGAAACAGAATGATAAAGGCCCATTTCTTGCTAATCTGCAAAGGCAGCAATCCAGAGGCATGCCTGCAAATAAATATCCTGATGCTGAATTTATTACTGTTAGGCTTGAAAGCATAAGAAATTGAAGATTACTATTGACATAAAAAGATAAACTTACCTAAAAAGAGAGCAAAGTAGGTTTTCTGATGCTGCCTACTCACTATAGAGTTGTCCCTAAAAAAATGAAGCATAAGCATAAAAGTTGTTCAGGGCCCAACAATATAAGTTTACTTTTTAAAGCTTCAAAACTATTCTTAGGGACTTAGAAGAGATGTGTTCATTATCTTCTTCACAGGCATCCTGACAACCAGGCCAAGGACTGGTCTTGCATGGGGCAGAGATGGGCACTTCAATTACCCTGAAGAAAGACTAGCAACTGGAGAAGTAGCCAGATGCTGTACTACTTCTCTAATCTTTCAGGTTTTTACCCTGATAACTGACTCCTGATTTTATATTGGAAAGATTAATTAGATTAACACTTTAGAGTAGTTTGCCTTGGGCCAATGACGTCAACAAGCTCATTGGGTGGGTTATATGACTATTTTTCTTCCTTAGCTTATTCTTGTAACTAATGATTCACCACTCAGATGACTTCTACTTAGCACCTAACTGTATCCTAACAGTGAAGCTTTCTCATGCATGATACAATATACAATATCTTTAATCATTAAAAGCCTAACTTCATCACTTGTCCATTTCCATTTTCTCACTAAGGTGCCAGAACTATCTAAGTGTGGAAGCATAGACCAGGTTAAATCAGCTTGATTCAAAGTCCTTCAGCACAAGTGAGAGATTTAAAGGGATAACCTGGTATTCTTTATGAACCAAATCTGCCATAAATGTGCAACAAAGGTTTATGACATGAAATATCACCAAACACATTCTTCTTGGTTTATTGAGCTACTGTTCTAACCTCCACCGTCTCCACAGATTCTATCCTGGCACCTTAGTGATGGTTAATATTGATTGCTGAAACCCACAGAACTACAGAGATTAGCTATAGACTAAGGAACCAGGAGATGCAGATCTTCTTAGTACAGGGAAATAGAATAGAGATTATGAACGTGTGGAACAGGGGTTATAATGGGAGGACCAAGTCAGGAAGGGGAGGGTACTAAAAACAAACAACCAGACAAAAAAGAAGAAGCCATAAAAGGAAAGAAATCAAACACGAACAAGCAAACTGGTGGAGACACCCTCCCTTACTGCCCCCTGGTGTGGCAACATTTATTTTATCAACACTGTTTTCCATTTTATATTTTCCAGGATTGAAAGCTTGTATATCTTTTATTAAAGTTTTCATTAGCATACAAAGTAATAGGTTTCATTATGATTTTATTAGATGTACATGTCATTATACTTCCCTTTTATTTCCCATCCCCACTGCCCTCCCCACCCCCTTCTCTTAATGGTCCCCTTCCTTTCCAGGTTAATTTTTCATTCTGCGTTCAGTATTGCACCACCCTCCTCTATTCCCCTCTTCCTCTTCTATCATAGTTCCCTTTTGGCTTTAATGTCCCATGCACAGTCATGCAAATTGAAATCTAGACTTCACCTATGAGAAAATGCATGCAATATTTATCTTTCTTAGCATGGCTTGTTTCACTTACTATAATTATCCTAAGGAATTCTCACTTTCCTGCAAATTATTTTATTCTTCTATGTGACTGAGTAAAAGTCCATTGATTATAGATACAAAAGAAATGTTAATTTGATAGACTTTAGAATCAACTAAGAGCCAAGAACTCTAGACATGTCTGTTAAAGAGATTCTAGGCTGGACTAATTGAGGTAGGAAGACTACCTTAAATGAAGAAAACACCATTTCTTTGGCCGGGGTACTAGAAAGAATTAAAAGAAGACAGAAACTAAACATCAGCATTCATCACTCTCTGCATCCTGACTGCTGATGTAATATGACCAACTGCCTCAAGCTCCTGTTAGCATGTCTTTCTTACCAGGATGAACTGTACCCTTTCTTAAGTTACTTTGACAAGTACTTGTTACAGCAAAGAAAAGTTAACTAATACATTCCTTTATTTTCATACCAAAGGTTTACTTGAAATTCTTCTATCACTCCTGTGGCCTTATTTACGTATCAGTGAAGCATGTGTAATAAATTCACAACTTGATGAGTGGGTCTTGCTCTCAAGAATTGCATGGTGTACAAGAGTAAACAACAGCATATAAATGTTCTTGAGATTCTGTTCTAGTTTGTTTCTACGTTCATGTGATAAAACACTGACCCACACAACTTTGGGGAGAAGAGGGCTTATTTGGCTTGTGGGTCATAGTCCATTATCAGGAGGAGCTAAGGCACATAAGGAATGCTGCTTAGTGGTTTGATCCTTCTGGCTTGTTCAGCTACCTTTTCCATGTAGCCCAGACACACCTGCCAAGAGATGCCACTAGCTACAGTGGGTGGGGCTCTTCTCCATCGATTATCAACTAAGAAAATGCCCCCAAAGATATGCTCCCAAGCCAGCTCAGTAGAGACAGTTCCTTAACTGAGGTTCTCTCTTCCTAGATGTGTCAAATTGAAAACTGATAGGTGGTATGTAGGGTGTTATACCAAACTAAAGGCATAATTGGGAACACCGATATTTGCATCACAGAAGTGAATTGAAAACTCCAATTTAAATTATAATTTTTGTATTATAGTGTATTAAGGATGGGTTTTAGAAGCATTTTTTTCAAAGCGTGCTCAGAGGCCAGTCATCATTCTCTCTTAGCTGTCTGCAAGCAAACCATCTAGTTCTCAAAGCTCACACAGGTCCTCTTAATGGAATTGTGTGCCTCCAAACACTGGAAATGTAAAATGCACTGGCATCAGTGAAGATGAAAAGTCAATTTCACATCACAGCAAGAAAGTCATTTTCCAAGAAGTTACACAAGTCAGCAAACAGCAATACCCAAGTCTTCGACACTAGCCTTGTCCAGGGAAATAATTCTTGAATTTAAAGAGGGAAACAGCCTAGAGAAATTAGGATGTAGTCACCTGTCTAGATATTGACAAGACCAGTGACAAACTGTTGAAGCTAAGCTCTCAAGCTGCACAAGGCTAACAAAAATGTCTGTGAAGACTGCACATGGCAGAACACAGAATGCTGTGGCTTTTCCAAAATGCATAAAGATCTTGTCAGTTATCAGCTAGTGAGCTTGACTTCCCTCATAAAAACTCTCAGATGAAAAATGAGAAACTTTTTGACAAGCCTGATATCAAATATTTGTGAAATGATCTGTGTCTCAGGCTTGCTGATGTCAATGAACTCACCACAAGCCTGCCATGTGTCTGATGCGGCTACAGAGTAGAAAATGTGAAAGTCCCATTGCAAAGAACTATCATGAAAGAAGGCTTCCTTACCCCCAGCCCTTCTCAGCCGAAGGGTTTTCCCAGTACTGATCCACCCTAGACTCCATCAACAACTTGTATATTTGAGTTTGATTTTCTCATGTGATACTCATGTCTGGGTTCCAGAAACTCACACTGGTAAGCCAGTGACAGACTAAATATATAATATGGGAAAGGATTACAAAGTATGAACTCAACATAAAAAGAAGACAAGGGAAAATAATCACCTCCCAATGTGTTATCATTTTCTGGAATGTTCCTACAAAGAAGGAATTTCAGGTAGTAACTAATCGCTCAATAGAATAGAGTACAAAAGCTTTGAAAAGGGATGAAATAAATGAAGGATGTGATAGACAGCAGATTCAACCAATTGGAATATGCCTGGGTACATCTTTGGATTGCTATGAAGGACAATCTGTAATTCACGGAAGTATTAAAGGAGTATTCCTCAGAAGCTGAGACTCAGACAAAAACAGTGTGATCATGACCAGTTCCTCAAAGTGCCTAAGATACCACCAGAAAACTCCCAAGTTTATGGGAGTCTTCCTTTTGAAATTGTTCAAAATGAGCATTCCCATACAAATAGGTATACTTCTTTGCCTTAGAAATAATAAAAAGAAGATCTTCAAAGTTGTAGCAGTCAAATATTTCTTGGAGAATAGACAGTCTCGAGGAAAGGCTATCTTCCTTATGTCTACAGTGGAAAAGATGATAGGGTGGTTGCTTATTTAAGAGGTGATCTTTTTACAGCAACTCCATACTTCTGGGAGCCTAACCCTCCTTGTTGCCCTAATTTTTATGATGACAGTCTTTGTTGTAGCCAAACACCAAAATACCAAACAGCAAACACCACTGATAAAAAAAAAATCAGCAAACATGAGGAAAACACATAGCTTCCAAAATGGCATATGGTAGAGAGACTCCAGGACATTATTATTGTTCTTATTACCTGCTCAGTGTCTGCTGCAGTGAAGCAAATGTTGGATAGACACTTCAATAAACAAACTTTATTCTTCCCTAGTTATTATCTTATGAGGCCCCAAATTTCCTATCTTTAAAACAGAGCTGATAGTGGCCACTATGTTTTGCTTCATAGAATTACATTAAATAATAAAATTCACGTAAGACATTTTGGTGCAGAGGTAGTATATTTTTTTTAAATTCCTGAGTACCATGAAAATATGCCTCTAAAAGGAGCCTGCCATATACTGGGATGTTAACTGGTTGAAAATGAAAGAAAAGCCCAAATAGTAGCATCCACATACTGCCAATAATGCAAGAGACAAAAGGGATGTTCACCATGAGAGAGAACATTAACCTATGGCAGTCTCTTTTTATTGTGTACTTTACACACTGTGCTCTGAGCTTGGGCAAATCAGTTTTCCAAGGAAGCAGATGGATGTTGGTGGATATGTGACCTGCCCACAGCAATTACACAGTTTTATGGAGCTTTAAATCATCTCAAAGATAAAAATCAAAAACAAAGTTTTGAAGCTTGTCAAAACTAGTCTAATTAAATCAGCAAATGTGCAAAGGAGCTAATATGTTTCTAAGTGAGATAACTCAGGAACTGTTGGCTGCAAGGCATGATGGGATCTTGTTGACATGGGTGGGTGTGGAGAATAAAACTGACACTTGAAAACGAGAGACAAGAAGTGAGATTCTTGGTGAAATAATAAACCATGTAGAGGACTATCAGGATGTTTCTTAGCTGGACCTGGCTATAATAATCAATAAAGTCCAAGATTAGTGCTAGGGATGTACCTCATCACTAAAGAACTTGTCTACTAAGCACAAGGATCTAAATTTGATCACTAGAGTTCATTGAAAAGCAAACAAATAAAAAATGGATATAGTGGCACAGTTTGTAATCCCAGTTCTGGGGAGGGAGGGACAAACAGATTTCTGAAGACTACAGGCAGCCAGACTTTCTATCTACAAGTTCCAGGCTAGTGGGAGACCTTGTTGTCTTTAAAAATGAAAATCGACAAAAACAAGAGTCATGGTTGTCTTCCAGCCACCACCTTGACAAACATGAACCAATACAGAAATACAACCCAAATGAACATACATATGTTCCTATACACACACACATGTACATACACACATGAACACACACACACATACACACACATACACACATGCACACACACACACACACACACACACACACACACACACGTCCAAAGTTGAGGGTCAGGAAGTTGCAGTGAGATGAAAAATGCCTCACTAGTATTGCTGTCTGAGGTTCTGGAATATCAGTGGATTAAAGCTAAGTCTCAGTAACCCAGAAGCCAAAGAGAAAGACAAAGCACAAACAGGACATTGAGATGCAATAATAATAATGGATACAGTTATCAGTCCTCTATTCTGTGATGCCCATTGTGGTACTTATTGTTTGATTCTATTACCTGTTAGAGGAATCTAACACAAATGTATATACCAGCTCCCTGTCTGCATCTCTAACTGTATGTAAACACCTATGGAACAAACACCATGTGTCAGGAATACTGTTGATAATTTTATATCAATTCTTCATGAGCCACTTGAGAAGAGGCTTAATTTTTATAACTTGCTTTACAGTCCCCTTAGCAACAGATTATATAGAAAGCATTTCACTCAAAATGTTCTGCTAATGCCTTTCCTTTGAATTTGGTCTCAATCTATTATTCCCACATCATCCTACCTCTTAGAAAGAGAAGATATTAGTGGGAGGGGTGTGATTAGGGCCATCATAACTAAGAAGTAGTTGCATTTTCCTTCAGTAGAATATTCAACATACATGCAGAGAAAAACAGGAGTGAGGGAAGAAAAGCATTCATTATTTCAGTTTTACAAATACCGGTTGGGATTCTAATTAGGAGACTTGTCTATGTCATGACGTTAGTTTAAAACTCTTCAGTAACTGTTCTTCACTTCCAAAATGAAATCCAAGCATCTTTATATAACCCATAGGTCCTCTGCAATCTGTCCGAGTGAACCTCTCTCACTTCATCCGGAGCTATGACCTTTGCCTTGGTCTGTTTCAGAAACATGCACTCTCATTCCAAATTGTCAAGAGTGTTCCTGCTCAGAGATATTGTGTTAATTTTGATCTCAGTTGGAATAATCATCTCCCACATTTTGGTGGCTTAGTCTTATTTCAAATAACACCTATTATACAGCGCTTTCTCTCCAGATGTAGCATAACTATATTCCTAGAATTGGCTATTAAAAATTATCACTTTTCTGTGACATTAACATCTGTCATCATCTTATTAATGAAGCATCATCTGTGGGTTTGTACCTTCTCTCTCTCTCCTCTCTTTCTCTCTCTCTCTCTGTCTCTCTCTCTCTCCCTCTCTCTCAAATTAAGCAAATTTCTCTCTCTTTCTAAAATTAGAACACAGAGGCAGAAGAATTTGTTCAGTGTTATTCTCCATGACCTAGAGTAGTTCTATGTGAACCCTGAGGGAAATGGATGTTTTCAGGCTGGCTGTCCTTTCTTATTAGAAGGACCTTGGGGAAATCATTCATTTTCTGTGCTTCCATTTCTTTATCCATAAATATTAAGAACTCTAGCAAACAACCCCATCTAGCTTCAAAATAGCACGTTTCCATGAAACTAGGTCTTTGGTGGGCACTATAATAAAGAAAAATTACCTTGAAAGCACTTTCAAAATGACAATCCCCCATACAAACACTAAAGTTACAAAATCTAATGTCAAGGTTGAACAGTGAGAGCCCAGTTGAGTGGTTAGTCTGGGCAGACATGAAACCCTTTCATTCACTGCCTAACCAATTCAGAGGTTTTCTAGACTGTCCTTCCTGTCTGCTTTTCAGACTTAAATTTTACCATAAAATTCACACATCTGTATGATCATCACTGCTGGCCAGCTATAAGAAGAGAAGGCAGCTAAGTTTATCAAAAATTAATGATGGTCTGATGGTCTCAGCTCTTGGTGCCCTAGCTCAACAGCTCTCTGAGGTAAAGAGGATTAAAGTTTTCTCATAGGAGCACAATTTATTCTCTATCTTTTCCAGATAGAAAGTGGGACTTCCAGAGAAAATAGCCATCAACATCTCAGTCCTCGCTAACATTTACCATAGGCAATATTAAAGATTAATGGACACTGCTAAGATTGCCCTGACCTTTCCTGTATGTTTCCTCCTGTAGTCTGCTTATTCTCTTTAAATCCAGTCTTCTATTACTGCATGGAAAATTATTTTTTTCTTGTAGCTGTTCAAAACTATTTATTCAGTATTCTTCCTGTCTTCATGTTCCTGTAGGGATGTCTAAATCAAGGTAACTAGCATTCACTGATGGTGATGTACTTTTGCATTTGGAAGCTTTGAAAGAAGCACAGATCCCAGAGCTTAAGACTTCACAGTCCAGAACAAAACATTGAAAGATTCTTTTCCCTAGTTCTCCATTTTCTTGAGGTCTTAAGCAGCTCCTTGAATTTCCTGCAATTCAGCATACTCATGTATGGAGCTGGAATAATAAGAACCCCAGTTGCTAGGACTTTGTAAGAGCTACTCAGCCTATAGAGCACTTCAGACAGTGCCTGCCAGATACCAGAGCTGGGTAAATGTCTGTGACCATTTTTGTATTTGTCTCTGTGTGTATCTGTGTCTCTCTGTGTGTATCTGTGTCTCTATCTTTCTCTGATAGACTTAAATTGTGCTTCAACTTATAAAAATGTCTTTTTCTTTATTCATCATGCCGTATATTTAATGAAATCTTTCAACTAAGATTTCTTTTAAATTATTGTTTAAGTCCAGGAATTTTCAAGCCATTGTTGTTTTATCTTTTGTCTTCAAATTTATTTTTGCATTTTCTTTTAGAGATGCAGCATAACACTACAAACATTTATCCAGCCCTAGATTCTCTTGTAATATCTTCTGGGAGAATTTCTCCAGCTGGTCCCCAGCTAATTTGTACTTAAACTATAGGCTTTCTGCTATGTCATCAATCTATTATTCTTTATTTTAATATTCTGTTTTCCAACCATGCATTTCAATTTGATTCTGTTTTATTAACTTCTAGCTCCTGCATCACCAAAATCCTCTTTTGTCTTTGCAGGAAAATTTATCATGCTTATTTTGAATTTATGACCTGCCTATGCCATTAATTTTTATTCTTATATAAAAACTGAATCTCAGATTCTTGTCTTTGTTTTATAGTGACTGTGCCCCTCAAATATGCAGTTAGCCTTCCTGGTGACATTATTATTTTTGCACTACAGAATTTTAATAGTGTCAGATACTAGTTCATGTCACAGTTACTATTTCATGTCAGTCACAGTAAAGGCGTTTTCCATTTGGTGACATTAGCCACTGCAATGGGTAAACATATAATTTCAGTGTATCTTGCAGTATGGAATTGTAAATATCACCTCCATTTTCTGTGTCAGTTATTGCGTTTGCTGCTAGCACCATCTCTCTTCACAGAGACTAAAATTCCAAGTTACCACAGTCTAAGTTATTAAAAGAAAAAGAAAAATCTCCACAAGTGAGCTGTGAATATAGACACACATCATTTCTGAATTCATACATTCTTGCTAGGGAAAGATAGGGCATTTAATTGCCTTTCATACACATTATAATTTAAAAATTATATTTTATCCTGTAATATAGGAGTCTAAAACCCCAATGGGTTGTATCCTACCTGTATATACATCTTCAGTAAGCCATTTCACATTTAATTAAGCTGGGAATTTCTGGGCTGATGAGGGCTGTGTTGATACCTGGTCATTCCATGGACTTGGGCCCACTGTTGCACATTGTATGATGGAAAAGTGTCCTTTGGTCAGAAGCAATGGTGTGTGTAATAGCATGGCTGCAAGCAAGGTCAGCCTTAAGTGAAAGGATGATGATGCAAGCACTAGCATGAGCAATAAAAGACCGTCTAAACTGAAAATGATAGTCTACTCAGGAAATAATAGACCTTGATGATGGAGGAAATCCAATACAGCCAGCATACCAGCTTATAGCTGACTGAGACCTTAGGAAATGGTGCAGTACCCGAAGCACACTGCTCTGTTTACTTGGCAAAGTTGGGAGCTTATCACAGGGTAAACCTGGCCATTCTTAGTAGTATCAGGTCAGATGCTAAGTCACTAGGTCAAGGAGAAATAATCAGTGCAACAGGACTTTGTATTAAGGTAGTATTAAATACACAGTACAATACTGAAAGTACAGTCCATAGGTCAGGCCTCCATTTTCTATAAATGCTCAGTAACAAGCCTATAGTCATCTGTCAGAAAAACAATTACTTGAATAAGATGAAAAGATGTTTAGTCTTAGAAAGCTGAGCAGCGATTTTTCTGTCATTGCTGACTAGGGGTACCATACATTTTCCCTATTTCTGTGGATACAACAAGTACCATGACTCAGATGAATGAGGAGGCCCCAGAAGTAGAGAAACTTGCACTGGAACCAGAACTCACTGCAGTTTTCCCTTGATCTGGTTTTCATGCAAAAGCAAGAGCTTTCCAATGACTATAGATTGTCCAATGTTTCACATGTCGTATCCAAATTCAATGAAGCATTTTTATTAATACGACAATGAAGCAATATTTTATTAATCCTTGAGAATTTCACACAGGAATTCAATATATTTTATCTCATTTACTTTTAACTCTTCATCTAACTCCATATCCTACCCATCTAACTTCATGCCCTCTCTTTTCATAATCTTCTATGTGTTGCCTATACATTCATGGATGTTGGGCCATCCACTAGAGCATATCAGATACCAGGGACCACATCTTTAAAGAAAAATCAACTCTCCTTCTCCTAGCGGTTCCCTGCTGTCAATTTCTCCTCATAGATGGGGGGCCATCCCCTCCAAGATGGAAGGTAAACTGCCTTGTGCTAGTCCAGGTCTTATCCAAAAACCACAGTTACTGGGTACAGCAATTCTGTCACATCCTTAAAGATGCTGTCACATCCTTAAAGAAGAACTTCAGTTCTTCTCAAACTCTGACCATTACAATCTTTCTGCTCCATATTCTGTGATAATATCTGAGCTCTGGAAGGAAGAGTTGTAATGTGGATGTCGTTATGGTTGACATTTAGTTTTAGCATTAATTTCTGTCTGCTGCATAAGGAAGCTTCTTCAATCATGTCTGAAAGATGCACTAATCTATGGATATATGCCATATTAATATGCCATATGTATTTATTTTCAATGTTCAAAGTAAATATAACATGTCTTTCACTTTAGAGGCAATATCTTTTTTTCCTAACAGAACTTTTATTGTGTTTTTTTAATTAGACTTTTTTATTTAAAAATGTTTTTTCCCTTTAAACCACTGCTCCCCCTCCCTTCCCTCCTCCCAGTACCTCCCAGTACCTCCCAGTCCTCCCTCAGCTTCTCTCCCACCCCGTATCCCCATCCATTCCCCAAGGAGGGCAAGGGGTCCCAGTGTAGATCAGTTCAGTCTAGCATATCCGGTTGAGGTAGGTCCAAGTCCCTTATTCCAGTATCAAGGCTGAGTTAGCTGTTCCTCTGTAGGGAATGGGCTCCAAGATTTCAGTTCATGCACCAGGAACATAGTCTGGTTCTATTGCAAGAGGCTCCACAAACTGCTCATGCCATTTGACAGTCATCTACTTTGAAGGGTTTGGTCCTTTCCCTGAAGTTTCCTCAACTGTTGTTTCTGACTCAGTGAGCTCCCAACAGCTCAGGTCAGCCATCTCCGTGGGTCTTTTCCTCATGATCCTGATCCCTTTGCTCATATACTCTCTTCTCTTTCTCTCTTAGCTGGACTGGGAGCTTGACCTGGTGCTTAGCTATGGATCTCTGCTTCCACCTCTATCCATTGCTGAATGAAGGTTCTATAATGATACTTGGTGTGGTCATTCATTTGATTATAGGGGAAGTCCTGTTTAGGCACCCTCTCTACTATTGCTTGGAGACCTAGCCAGGGACAGCTTGTGGATTCTTGGAGGTTTTATTAGCACAGGGTTTCTTTCTAACTGCACAGTGGATCTTTCTACTAAGATATACATTTCCTCTTTTCTCTCTCTCTGTTGCTCCTCCTTCTCTCATGATTTGTTCCCACCTCTCCTTGCTCCCTTCCTGTTATAATCCCAATTTACTCAGAAGATTTTCGCTATTTCCCCTTCCTAGGGGGATCCCTGGATGTCTCTCTTAAGTTCTGTTATCAAGCTGTTCGGGGTTGTGGTTTGCAGCCTGAATATTCTTTGCTTTATGCTAAAATCCACGTAAGAGTGAGTATATACTGTGTCTATCTTTCTGGACCTGTGTTACCTCACTCAGGGTGATACTCTCCAAATCCATCTATTTGCCTGCAAATTTAAAGATGTCTTTTTTTTTCTGCTGAGTAGTGCTACATTGTGTAAATGTAGCACGATTTGTTAATACATTCTTCATTGGAGAGGCATCTAGGTTGTTTCCAGGTTCTGGCTATTACAAATAATGCTGCTATGAACATAGTTGAGCTAATGCCCTTAGGGTAAAAATGTGCATCCTTTGGATATATGCCCAATAGTGGTATTGCTGGATTATTGGGGAGATTGATTCCCAGTTTTCTGAACTTCCACGCTGCTTTCCAAACTGGCTGTACAAATTTACACTCCCACCAGCAATGAAGAAGTGTTCCCCTTGCTCCATATCCCCTTCAGCATAGGCTGTCATCTGAGTTTTTGATCTTAACCATTCTGACAGGTGTAAGATGGTATCTCAAAGTTATTTTGATTTGTATTTCTCTGATGACTAAAGATGTTGAGAAATTCTTTAAGTGTCTTTCAGTCAATTGTAATTCTTTTGTTAAGAATTCTTGTCTTAACTCTGAACCCCACTTTTTAATTGGATTGTTTGTGGTTTGGGCCTCTAGATTTTTTAGTTCTGTATTTATTTGAGGGATCAGTTCTCTGTCAGATGTAGGCTTAGTGAAGATTTTTTTCTGTTGTGTAGACTGTCGTTTTGTCTTATTGACTGTGTTCTTTGCCTCACAGAAGCTTCTCAATTTGAGGAGGTCCCATTTATTAATTGCTATTCTTAGTGTCTATGCCACTGGTGTTATATTTAGAAAGTGGTCTCCTGTACCAATATGTTCAAGGATATTTCCCACTTTCTTTTTTATTAAGTTCAGTATAGCTGGGTTTATGTTGAGGTCTTTGATTCACTTGGTTTTGAGTCTTATGCAGGGTAATAGATATGGATTGTGTTGCATTCTTCAACACACTACCATCCAGTTATGCCAGCACCATTTGTTGAAGATACTACTTTTTTTCCATTATATATTTTTGGCCTCTTTGTCAAAAATCACTTGTTCATAGGTTGGGGTCTTCTATTCAATTCTATTGATCTACAAGTTTATTTTTATGCCAGTACCAGGCTGTTTTTATTACTGTAGCTCTATAGTATAGCTTGAAGTCAGGGGTGGTTATTCAGAGGCACTATCTTAACATTCTCAAGATGACTGAGCACTGCCATTGGCCATGGGAGTATACAGCAGATGACAACCAGTATTTTGCAGGTCAACCCACCACATGGATGACTCTGTGTTTGGGAACCCAAATAGGTAAAGTCCATGAAGGAGTCCCAATAAAACAACATTCATGAAATGGCACCATTACAAAAAGTTCATGGGAATATATATCGACTGCCCCCCAGGGGGTGACTGGCTGTGGATGCCAGATATTCTCTGTCTATAACATTCTCAGGTGCTTCTGCTTTGTCTCCCTAATAAGAACATCTATGGGCTTTTTTCACAGTCCTTTGATAGTGTGTTTTATATCTTTGGGCACACTTATAATTCTGGATAGTCAAGTCTAATGTGTAGAAATCATACCAGAATATTCTCCTTTACTGACACAGGAAAGTACCCATATTTTGGTCTCAAAGACAATTACTTTCAGACTTAAGAACAAATTCAGGCATACTAAACTGCTCCTGCAGAAAATACACAAAGACTAATTTTCAGTTGTTGTTTATTGCTAAATCAAGGCCAGGCTGTTTTGAGATCTACTCCCCTTGCAATAGCTGACTTTCTGCATGTACCCTGACCACTCAAGGTTCAACCTGCTACTGTTATTGTTATGTCTTGAATTTTGGTGTCATTCTCTATCTGGGAAAAAGTTACATGCAAGGCCAAGCATTTACACTGACTGGTCTTTGTGATCTTACTAGCCTGAGAAAAACTGTATGACTTCATCTGTTATAAGAATGCGTTGGGACCTGAAAATGTAGCATATAATATTCCAGAATTTGGCCAAGAAGGGAAACAGGAGCAATGTAGGGGGAAGAGAGAAGGAGGAATGAATATGTATGAATGAGAGTGTGTAAGAGCAGCAGCAATGTAGGGATGAAGCTATGCAGAATGTGAGTGTATGTTATGAATGAGAGATGATGATGAAGAAGAAGCCTAAAGAGAGGGTGAGAGATATGTGAATAAGTATGTGAGTGTGACTGAGCAAAGAGTGAGTGAATGCTATAGAAGAAACGCGTGTAAGAGAATGTGTGAAAGTGATAAAGCTATGTGAAAGCGTTGATGTTACATATAGACACTATGCAAAGAGTTGTATGAGAGTATGTAATAACAATGTAAATGTTATATGATGTATCTGGGATGAATATCTATGGCTATATGGACATTTGTAACTGTGTGGAGGCAAGGAAGATGAAACTGTGTAAAAGGAGGTGTAGAAGAGAGTGTATGTAAAAGAAAAACATGAAGATGTGAAAATAGATGCAACTGTGTATAGAGATGTATAAAGTAAGATATGTAGTTGTATGTATAGAATGCAGCAATGTGAAGATATGTAGCTGAGTGGAGACAGAAAGTTAGAGACCATTTTTTTAAAAGGAAAAGAGAAAGTTACTGCCAGAAGGTATATATGTTTCTTTATTTTACCAGTCAGTTAGCTAGTTTATAATTATCCCAGATAAAAAACTTTCTTATCCAAACTACTCTGAGGCATCCCTTTTATTACTCTGACTTGGATTATGGGAGCTGGTATCTCTAGGTCCTTGTTAGAGCATGCAGAAACCTCACTGAAGAAGAAAGACATCAATTTTGGTAGAGTTTGCTTTCTACCCAATAATTCATGTGTATCTTTTTAAGTTATCCAAAAGCTTACTCCTGTCTCACCAGATATAGTCAGCACAATGTCAACAACCTACCCATCCAGTGCTATATTTTCTGAGATGTCAGATCATTAAGAACACTGGGTGTTATACTATGACTGGGAGCAAGAGAACTGTTAACTCTTAGCATACCTGTGATAAGTTCATGCTGGGCCTGCACATTGCTGCTCATGATTTTGAAACTAGATATGAAAAAGTTCATGTCAGTGGCTACATACTACATGACAGAGTGTCATATTAACTCTTCCAGTAAAGATGGGACTTGGGATGGCAATGGCAATCAAAACCCAACCTAATTAGCCCTGGGATATTCTCCAGTATCCATCTGACCTTAGGAAAGACAAAGCTGGAGAATTGAGGGAAACAGCGATAAAGATCAACATGTCTATGGCTTTCAAAAAAAAGACTTTGATGGTGACATGAAACTCTGAAATTCCCCTAGTAATAAAGCATTGCTCTGGTTACAATCTCTGCAGAAAAAGAGTCAAAGTCCCAGGATCTCTACTTAGAATGTCATACCTTGGGTCCAAGATCAGCATAAGTATTCTAAAAGTTGCTGAGAGTATCTATCTATTCCAGGCACACTAAGTAACTGAGCGAAGCAATGGAGTGGGTCTTTGGAACAATAAGAGCATTGTAAGGTGGATATGAACTAAGACTTTATTTCATCACCTGACCACTAAACACTTATTTTGACAGATGAGCTGTCATGGCATTTGGGGTTACCTTAAATGAAAACAGAATAAAGCTATCTGAAGATTGAGAACAGAAAATAACCCCCAAGACCAAGATCACCAGGGCTGCCTGGGCACTTGGGAACATTGCTGCCCAGAGTTGATTGACAGAATATTGATACATCTAGAACTCCAAGTTCATAAAGAGGTTCTTATTAACTGTAAAGCCTTAGATTGTTTTCATTGACATTAGAATAGGTTTAAAACCCTGTTTGTATCTCTGATAATGTGATGGCCAACTAATCTAAGTGTTCTGCTTTGTCACTTCAGGTAACAGAAGAGCCTACCCGGAGTTTCACACTCAGCACCTGCTATAAGCCAGTTGCTATTTGACAAACACCAGTTATGACTCCTAAGGAGTTTATTGTGACACAAACATATCACAGACCTACAATTACAATAAGGTGATGATGGCTCTGGCTTGGGTAGATGGCTGCTTCATGAGTGTAGGGGTCACAGATGACTTCTTCATAATCCTGCATTGCAATCTCTTTTCACATTGATTTCTCAGGCTGAAAATCAATTGCTAACTCAAGCTTTCAATAATCACAGCACAATGCTATTATAGCAGCTATTTTAGGAATGCAAGATTCAACTCAAAGACTTGCTCACAGACCATGTCTTTGTGCTCCACACAAAGAACTCTGACCAGCAATCAAAGATCTGAATTTTCCTTTCCTCTGTGTCCTAAGGATCTTTCTATAACCTTAGCTTCTAGCATAGAATCCATAATTCAAGCTGCCTGGAGCCTGAGACTTGCAGGGGTCCTGGTTCTAAGCTCTATAGACATGGGAAAGACTAGTCAGAAACAGATCAAGGCACACTATGCCTCTGAAGAATTGTACAAGGGCTTGATGTTCACTAACAAAGTCATAAGCAGAGTGTTTAAGGGGTCTCTAACAAGTACAAAATTATCATGATATAACATTCATGTTATGGGCATAGACTTCAGACTCTAAAAATGTCAGTGATGGACAAATAGATAGCACCATAGAACACACTGTTCCCTAGAGAAGCTAAAATAGATATGGACATGCCCATGCTCACAAGTCACTGGCAAGCTAGAGCTGAAGCAAAGTATGGTTTGCAATGTTTCTGTTACCAAGATGTGATTCTCCTGAGGCTTAGTGCAAGTATATAAAGCAGGAAGGAGACACCTCTGTAGAGGGTACAGTGAAAGATTCGGCATTGGGAATATGCTCTCCCTCCCGTTTGGCTTCTTCCTGCAGAAACCTATTTTCTCTGGTTATTGAGAGCCTGGTTTTTCTGCCAGATTATTTAGCTTAGGATACCCCTGTACCTTCAAGCATACTTGACTCAGAGCCCTTTAATATCTGATAAACGTTTACTAAATCTAAAATGAATGCTTCAAGAAAATATGTGGAGGAGCATAGCTTTTAGGGGATTTTTACACAATTGAGCACTTAATAAGCATAAACTAGTATTGATCATTAATGACTTTAATTAATCAAGCATGGATTAATGGATGAGGAGCCAGTAAAACACACACACACACACACACACACATTGTATAGAACTATGCCTGTATATAGAAACAGCGAGACTGTCTCCTTCGTAGGGAGCCTGGAATCAATAACTACAATCCTTCTTAAAATGCTGGCTGATGCAACTGGCTATAAGATAATCTTGGCAACATTAAAGACTATAAAGAATCCTAACAGAGTCACTACATATTCACTGGGAGCCCATCATAACTTGTCATTTGCTCCATTCCATATTTACTAATCTATTATTCTTTCTATCACCAAGAGTAATTTTTCTAAAGCATATGTCATATCACAATTAAATTCTTGCAGTATCTCTTTATCTTCTAATTCTCTGCCATGCCATATAAGACCCTTCCCAAGTTCCCAGAAAAGAGGCTTTGTTTGAGCCAAATGAAGTTCATTGTCATACACACTCTGAATCTTGTATGTCCTCACAAATATCCACATCCTTGTAAATCCCATGTGACTCAGCTTCTCTCTTCTCAAATCTCAGTTGATGTCTGTCCTTTGTGAGCGAGCTGGCTAGGTCAGAAACCACTGCTGTGCTTCCACAGTGCATTGTAGGCCTCCTGATCAGCTCCTCTAATGGTGCTCTCCATCCTGAACATGGTGTGAGTTCCTCAAAGGCACAAGCCTTGTCCTCTGCATCTAGCTTGGACTTTGTCTAGGCATTGCCAGCACTCAGTGATCCTTAGTGGATTTGGACAAAGGTACACATTACCAGTAATATGTTGTCTTTCTTCAAACTGAAGTGCCATAGGGAGAAAACTTGAAACAAAGGAATCCATGGTATTAGAGGAGAAAGGATCTATAATTCAATCATGTTGAGTAACTGTCTTCTGTTTAAGGCATATTATAGGTACTTAAAAAATTATCTTGAAGTACACCCAGGAAAAGGCTGCACTAATATCCACATCTTTTCTTCCCTTTCACACACTGCATCCAAATGCCTGTTTGTTTAATGAATTAATAATTTGGTGAATATGCAAAAAAGGACACCCCTATGCCTGAAAGAAAACTTTTCAAAACCAGACTTAAACATTCCCTTGGTCATATAGAGAAAGACAATGCTACCAGGCCCAGAAGGTGTAACAATTTAATCTTTCCCCAGAAAGGCAGAAATAGAATGGTTTAAATGGCACTATTTAAAGATGTATTCATTGCACACTCAGAGCCATATAAGGATTTCACCACCTGCCCCATCAGTCTGGGGTTAGTATTTTAATGAAGTGGTATTGGGTAAGTCAAGTCCTCCATTTATAAAAGTACTCATTACCTTCCACAGGAATGAACTAATAGGACCAGTCATTCATCTGTAGACTGTCTATATGGAGAAATGGAGTAATAATGTCATCGTGTTTCCAAGACTGCTGTGAGGAGCCCACACCTGGGGACAGGTAGCTATTCTAGACTGTTCCATGTGAATGAGTAGTTGATTATGAGAAAACTGTGGTATCATTGGAAGACATTCAGTTTCTGGGACTAAATCAGCAGGCTGTATACAAGTCAAACGCAGAAGCCCAGAAAATAGAATACCAGCACAGCTAACAGAGAGAGAGGTGTTAGCTAGTACCTGAACCATTTGAGGTCCTAATTTTCTCATTTGCAAAGTAGAAATAAAAATATCCACCTTTTTTTTTTGGTTGCTGTGACATGTGAGAAGCAGAATGATATGAGCAAAGCATGTCATGCACCTCAACCACCATTGCACCAGTGAGACATAGATGCAAGAAAGAGCCACCCCAGTCTGGAACAACCACCTGGGCAAAGCATGACTCTGGGAGAAGTGTGCTTCCACTGTGGTATCTGGAAGGCTCCAGAACATCCATCTTTGGTAGATGTGCAAGTCGATGGACTAATACCAGTCATGACCAGCACATGAAGCACGATTTCTCAGATTGACAGTCCCCAATTCATGACCCAGAGACTCATTATGATCTAGTTATGATCTCAGCCTTAGTTTAGGCTTGTTCCTGTAGCTCTTCTAACTTTATTTAACCTGTTTCTCCTTATCCACATTTGCCTCAGGGCATTTTCCCTTTCTTTCATTCTGCATGTGCTACTTTCCTTCTTTTTCAATGTCTGTCTGGTGGCTGCCTGGCCCTAGGTATCTTCCTCTTTTTCTCCTCATTCTCTCTTGAGCTTATATTCTTTCCCCTAATTATTCTCTCTGCCCACCAGCTCTATATATTCCTCTACTGCCTACCTATTGGCCATTAAGCTTTTTATTAGACCAATCAGGTGCCTTAGACAGACAAGGTGAAACAGATGTAACATATCTTTACATAGTTTAAAAAATGCAGCATAAACAAACATAATATAACTTTACATAGTTAAGCAATTATTATATTCTATAGTTAGCACAGAGCAATGTGAAGAAATTGTCTGTGAGATCCCATGGGCTTCTCAGAGGAAACTCAAATGCCCCTTTATGTTATGTGGTGGAGTACTTCACCCACGGACATCAATGAGCTTTGACCCTGGTGTGAACTCAGCAAGACAAAGTTGAGGACATTTATGCTCCACAGACAAATAGTTGTTCTGAAGTAGAGCATCCCAAAACAGTGCTAGAGCTCAAGTGACAAATGATGACACCATTTGCAATTGCTTAAAGGATAATGGGACCACATGATGTCCCAGATGAAATATACCTATGATTCCTCCAGATCAAACCTTTACTAAATGCTTCATGAGCTATTTACTGGTGTCTGTTTTGAGAAATATGAAATAAACAAATGTGATTGAGACATAATGGGTAGTCCATAAAGGACATACCAGTGGGCTTGCAATAAAATCCACCACTTTACTATACCAAGGGTATCTTTGAAAAGGGCTTTAAAAATACTTCCATACATATAGCAAAATGACTAGATGTCTATGGAAAGAGCTTCATAGTTCTATTTAAAGTAGGAAGTCATTCCTTGAATGCCCATTACAAAATAATTTCATGACTTGATTTGATCACTCATTAATTCATTGAAGTAGGAAAAAAGAAATCATTAAGCAGATGCACATGAGGAAACCAAAGTACTTACAGGATAATTCTTTCATATTGCTAAATGGTGTGGCAAAATTCATGGCAGATCGTATTATTTGATTACGACATAGGAAAGGAGCAGCCCCTTCACTCAGGATCGGCATGGGATGTGTGCACATCAGTTGTGCATCATGGCTACTTTGGAGGCAGACAGTATGAATCCCACTTCACAAAATTAAAAACTGGAGTTAAGTCAATGGCTGAAGGTAACACACAAGGCAGATGGCAGATGACAGTTTGAACAATAAAATAGTCTTCAGAGAAAATCTCCACCTTCTAACAATGAAAGGGAAGCACAATCCAGTCTAGATCCCTTTATACAGTATATACATCTGAATGAATTACAGAGTGAATAATTGCTGTGCCTTGGCTGAGAATAAGATGATCATCTCACTGTCACCATGTTTGATTGTAGCTCAAGAGCCTGGACAACCTGAGCCCCCAGAGGCTAGCAGAGTTAAAAGTGAATGGAGGCATCATTGCTCCCAGCATGAACACTGAGTTGGCAGATCAGCTTCCCAGAACAAAATTTAATTTAGTTTTTTCCATCTTCATTTGATGGTCAGAAAATTGTACCCTTTCCCTAAAAACTGCCTGAGGAAATAAATACAATTAATTTCTTAATGAAAATTATTAAATCAAGTGTCATGTGCAGTTAAGACACAGAAGAAGAAAGAAAAATACATAGTAAAAATGGTTCTCTCGTGTTCCAACTGAAGAAGTCACAGTAGAGTCAGAAGGATGAAGAAAAACCAGACAGGGCCTGGGCTAGATGGTCAGAGTGGGATTTGGAGTATAGCTTCTGTGGGAGAAAAAAATAAGAATTTCAGAGTCTTAATATCCAGATAGATGCAAAGTTTAGATCTGCTCATTACTATGTTATCAGCAAGACCTTTGTCTTTTCTTTCTTCTCTTTGCAAACTTTTATTTTGACCGATATTTACTGATAACTTACTTGCAAAAGTTGAAATAGATTAGTGAGCAACAGTCCATGCCAAAACTGGTGGGCACACATCTGAAGCAAAAATTGCAGATGAATGCGACATTACATCTCTGGTAAGTTTAGTGAGGAAACAAGAAACCGATAAGGTGTATCAGTGAAGTATCTGGTTCGGTCGTTAAGATAATGGAATGTTGCCATAAGCTGAGATTCAAGAAACAATAGCAGTTAACCTGAGCATGAACATAAAAAAGCCCATTGCAGGCAGAGGTAACAGTTCAGGCAAAGGCTCTGCATATAGAGGGAGCATGATGTTTCCTTGACATTTTGGAGAAATAAAAAAGGCCAGTGTGCTTGACATAAAGATGTGCATAGGAGGATGGTACATGACAAGAACAGAGGGCAAATGCAGCAGGATGCCTTAATATGTGTTAAGAATATAAGCTAAAGAAAAAAATTATGATTCAGTTAAAACTCCTGGTTCCATAATGAGTGGAAAGGCTACAAAGGTAAGCAGACATGAAGCAAGGAGGCTGAAAAGTTAGCACAGCCCCAGATCTGCAAAACAGGCCTGTAAAAACACACTCTCTGAAGCTGACAGCCACTTGGGATAGTATCAGACGATTCTGTCTAAATGCATCGGGAGCACCTTCAAAACCAAAGCAGAGATCTCACCAAGAAGCACCCAGAAGATGTACTTGTAGGAAGCACTCTGCCTGTGTAGCAGTTAACAGTGAAGACAGGCTGCCGTGCAATAGAACAGC